>JAUELO010094543.1:0-11029 GCA_032357855.1 Amphibolips quercusostensackenii | reverse complement strand
AATTTGTCAACATTATTTATTATTATTAATAACTGTCAATCATGATGAATTTAAAATATTTCAATTTAAATATGAAATTGTTTTATTTCATTTATAAAAGATTCTGTGTTGAAAATTCTCTAAGATTAAGATTCTGCTCTTTTGAATTTTGTTGAGAATTAAACTGTGGTTGAAAATTTCCCTTTTTTCTAAAAAAATCCTCTTTTCGCTTTGAAAGTTTAACTATTTTATTGTAAATGCAACAATTTGGTTAAAAATTATATTTTTGTCTTTAAGAATTCAAATATTTGGTCGAAAATGCAACTGTTTTGAGTTGAAGTTAAATATTTTTGGGGAAAAATATTATTTTGTTGAATATATCTTATTTTTATTTTTTTTGTTATGGTTGGTTAAATATTCAACAATTCAGTTGAAACTTGAATTATTTTGTTGTAAATTTAACTATTTTGTTAAAAAGTCATCTTACTTGGTAGGGAATTCAACGTTTTTGTTGAAAATTCGTCCTTTTGCATTGAAAATAATTTATCTGCTACGGTAGAAAGGCATCTTTCTGGATTAAATAAATAAATTTGAAACTTTTGAATTTTGAATTGATATTTTATTGTTTTATTCCGCTTGTAAAAACGAAAAATGGTCAGCGAAAAATTAGGAAAATGCAGGGACTTTTAAAAATGAACTTTTTTGGCAATTTTGATTATAACTTTCTTTTATGTAAAATGTAGAGAAATGTACATTGTAGCATTTGATGTGTGTAAATTTAAATCTTATACCCAGACGCGGGAAAATTTTGAAAAAAGTAAAAAGATATTTGTCATGTCACGCTTTAATTTGGTTCGATGAGAATTATTGGTATCACCCAGAAAAAATATTTTTTGGTTTCGATTAGAGGAACCGTTTTTTTAACAGATATTTTTATTTTATAAAAAATAACTTCAAAATGAAGAAAATGATTTTAAAGAAAGAAAAAAATTTTATTGGAACAAAAAACTATTTCCTGGAATGAAAACAACCTTTTTTTGACTGAGAGTCAATTAATAATTACTAATTATCATTAATTAATTTAGTAGTTTATTATAGTTAATTTATAAGAATTTCATAAGGTTTTAGTAGGAGTTTGACAGATTTTACAGGATTTTAAGGGATTTCATGAAATTCATAGGATTTTAATGAATTAAAACTAGAAGATGCTTTTTAAGTAACAGGATTTATTAAACATGAGTAGATATTTTTTTCAAACAATTAGACATTAAGAACCTGTTGGCTCAATAGCTTAAAATTAATTATTTTTAAATAAGAAATAAGTAACCATCATATTATAATCATTCGACTTATAATTAAATAAATTCTAATTCTAATCATATTAATAATAATAGTTAATATTAAATTATTTAAAAATAATAGACTAAATCATAGGATCCCAAAATTTATTCTTTTAATGAAATTTGCATCCACCACCAGTTTATATTCCTATATATTAAAAAATATATTCGTTTGATAGAAATTTGAACAATCCATATAATTTTATCTATATTAATATTCCAAGCGACAGAAGGGATTACAAGAGCTTGCATGGGGTTCGTAACTATTTTCAGTATTTCCAATAATTCATAAAATAACCGTAAAGCGGGGCAAAGCGGAACACAAGAAATCTTGAATTTCTGGAATTAATTTGAAATTTCTGGTTAAAAAATAATTTGCTGTTGCTTTCTTTGAATGAAAAGGGGGTGTCCCTCTCTACCGCGTTTTACGACACTTGAGATTATATGGAAGATTACAAATGACCAGATTACAACAGTTAAGGAGTATTGAATTTCTTCAAAAACGCTGCTTCTGCAACAGAAAGGCCCCTAGTCTGTTTTCGTTGCGTGTTATATACACCCGGTTTATCACCAACATATAATTGGTGATATATATTACTGTTTTGTTTGCTCCAAAATCCAAAAACCTCATGCAAATTGTTTACTCTGACTTTATAAGTGCCTTTTTTCAATTTCACCATGCCATGCTTGTGGTGGTTGCCCTTGAGGTCTCCATAATATTTAAGATGATACCCGTGAGGCAGGTAGGCTTGGTCCACATGTAAATTTTGCATAGTCGGAGGAATTGCTGCGATAGGTGCATCGGTCTGGGAACTTAATTCTGTAAGAGGAAACAGAAATGGATTCATTTTCACATTAAAAAGAAAAGTAAAAGAAAAGAAAATTAAAAAGAAAAGTAAAAGAAAAGAAAATTAAAAACAAAAGTTCAAGAATTTCACGAATTTTTTCAGCTCGACTTTATCTCATGATATGAACTACGTATATTGTAGTAAATTTCTGAAATTTAGAGTAAGGAATCTTTCAAACCTTATCTTTAATTTGAGCCAAGAAAATTAAAAAAACCTTCAAGGGTTCTCGAGTTATGAATATAAATGTCGAAACGTCAAGATTCAGCGGCCTAAGCAGAAACTCGAGGCTTCGACATTTTTAGTCACAACTCGGGAACCAGAAAACATTTTTTCAATTTTCTTGGCTTAGTTTAAACATAAGATTTCAGGGATTGTAGAAATTTCAACTGAGAAATATATATGTTCACCAAAAAATGGATAATTAAATTGTCAGTCGAAAAGCAAACCTATTGTTTAATCAAAGACGAATTTTCAACAAAATACATGAACTTTAAAACAATTGAATTTTTAACAAAAGTTTTCATTAAAAAAAAAGAACTTTCAACCTAAAATAGAATAGTTAAATTTTGAGTAAAAAATTTTTTATATTATAATTTCCAATTAAAAAACAAAGTGAAAACCAAAAACACGTACAATGCAAAAAAACTCCTTGTAAAGCATCATATTTTTTTTTATTTCAATTTGTTTTTAAAGTTTTTATAATTTTTTCGATTCAATACATTTTTTGGAAAATATCTTTCGTTTAGAATTACGTGGCAAATTTTGATTTCACAGGCTTTAATGTGTTGATAATAATTTTTTACTCGGCAAAGTTGTTTGCATCGTAGATATTTTTGGTTAATTTTCTTAACATTTGATTAATTGTTGTTGTATTCACCAATATAATTAAAGATGACCACCAGGGTGAAGATAAAAATATTAGCGATCTTCATGTTGTTCCAACTTGCGAAAAAACTAGTGCAGTATTATTAAAAAATTTGGTTCACTGATGAGTATTCTTATCTTTGATTGGGGTTTATGTAGCAAATCTGTTATCTCATAGGCTACAGGCATCCCGCTTATTACTCAAAGATATTTATTTTTCATAACTGATTTACAAGGAAAAAGAATTATTGGGATATATATTTTTCATAAGTCAGTCTCAAGGGAATTAATTGATAACCAAAATCGTTAAAACTGAGATTTCGCAATGTATACAATTTTTTATTATCAAACAAAAGGAAATATTCACAGTAAAAACTAATATTAATTCTAAAAAGTATTGAAGTAATTGAAAATACGTAAACGAATCTTAAAAATATTTGATGTAATGTTCTAGAAATCTTTCTAGCCAATTTTTGATTTTCTATGATTTTTATTTAACTAGTCGTTTTGACTAATTTTTATTTATTAATTTTTTCGAATTTTCAAGCAAAAAAATTGATGAAAAAGGAAAATACCCTAAAAAAATAAAACGATCAAGAATCAAATTGCCGAATTTTTGAATTCCCACAGAAATATAAAATTTTATATTAAACTTGAGAATCAGCGCCTTAGATATACTGTAAAAAATTAATAAAAAAAAAAAAATTATTTAGTACATCGTTTTTGTAATCTAAAAATTCTGTAATTTACTGTTTTTAGGAATTTTCATTTGTCTGTACTCATACAAATGAAAATTCTTGAATTTCGAAAATATAGAACTCTAAATTATTTAATTTTCAAGATTTATATTTTAAGCTATAAGTATTTGTGAATGTTTTTTTAAACAGTTGAATTTTGCATATTTACAGTTAAAAATGTTTATAATTTAACAATTTCAAATTCATACTCTTCAACGTAAATGAAGCAAAAATTAAAAATTTCTTACTTTCCATGATTTTGAAGATCAAAAGTTAAGTTTTCAATGCTAAATCTTCGTATTTAACAAAAATCTGAATGTAAATCATCAAAATTTCAAAAATTTAAATTTTTAAACTTTAAATTTAAATGGTATCTAATTTTTAAAGTTCACAATAAAAATATTCTGTAATTTAGACAATTTAAATTCTAAATTTGCTCAATTTAAAAGATTTAGTATCAGGAACTTGAATCTTCCAGAACTAAGAAATTTTGTATGTAAATCATAAAAATGACAGAATACAGCAAATAACCATGTGACCTTTAATTCCCTATTATTTTAATTTATGTGCTACGTGTGTCATAAAATTATTTGAGTTAATCAAGGCAAAACAATATTAAGGAATGATGCGCCTGCCTAAAAAATAAAGTTATAAATCACAATGCGAGTTTCACATAATTTATCATGCCTTGATATAAACTTTATAATTTCGTAACAAAATTTTATGAATCGATTTATACATAACATTTCTTTAATTTAATAATTAGCCAATATTAATGAAACTAGCGAATTTTTTAATGAAATGTTGTGGCTACCCTGATATAATATTCTTGTTGTTAATTATTTTTTGTCTTGCATGTCTATTTCTACTTTTTTTGCAGTCTCTTCCTCCTGATGATTATATTTTTAGTTAAAAATGGTATTTTTTTATTAAAAATATGATAATTTTGGCAAAAAAATATATTTTTGTTGAAGATTTCGTCTTTTTGGTTAAAAATTAAACTATTTTTTTTTTAATTTATTTTTTTTGTAGAAAAAAATTTGAAAAAATGGCAACCGCTTAATTTTAAATTTATCTTTCTTAGTTGAGGATAAAGAGAATGTTTGTTTCGTAAATTAAAATGATGTATTAACCTTTATTGACTTCAACCCGTTGGTGAAACTAATCTTATTCAATTAAACAAAAAAATTTTATTTATACAATGCAAATCATAATCTCATGAAAACAGCTATAATGCAAAGATGATTGTTCAGACGACTAATTAAATTATCAAAAATTCCCCCAAAAAAATTTTAAAATAATTTTTAATTCTAAAATATGGGGGCTTTTCTAATTTATCTTTACAATTGAATACTTAAAAGTCTTTAGCACCTTCAGAGTCAAGTACTTGACTCCTCAATGTTGTTATTAAACTTAATTTTCTTTTACAACATAAAGGAACCTATAAAATTTTTTTTAAATATTTCGAACTGGTGTTGTATTCGCCAGTAAAATTAAAGATAACCCCCAAGAGTATAAATGATCTTGATTTTTTCCAAGTTGGGAAGAAATAAATTACAGTATTTTTAAAAAATTAATGAATATTCTGGCTTTTTATTGAATTTTATATTCTGTATTCGTTATCTCATAGATAACAGTCATCAAGCTGGTACTTCAAAGATGTTTATTCTTCAATACTCAGCCACAATCTTTCATCTCTCACATAAAAAACTAATATTATGTATAAAAAATGTGGAAATAATAAAATAGACTAAATTATCCTTAAAAATATTTGATTATTGTCTCGAAATCCTGGTCAGTTTTTGTTTTAATGATTTTTTGTAATAATTTAATTATTTATTAACGGAAAAAGTTTATAGAATTGTTTTTAGAATCACTGAGCAAAAATAAAACTTTTTTGCATCTTGCTTTTTTTTTGATAATATACCGATTTTCTTTTTATCTATTGCTGAAAAAAAATTGGAACATGTACATTGTTTGTATCGAGGTGAGATCTCTGGAAAGTAAAAAGAAATCTTGCGATCGTATAAAAACTTTTTTTTGTAAATTGTTGTTAAAAAATTTAGATTTTTAGAGGAAAATCATCTAGACTTTTTATTTGTTAATAAAAAATTGTTCAGGCCAAACAGTGTCATAATTTTCACTAAAATATTGCAAAAGCTATACCTACTATCAAAACATTGTTTATTCTTTATAAACTCTTTTTTAAATAAAAACTCTCAAGTTCCTCCTTATTCACGAAAAATGATTTTTACAAAGTTTGGTAAATAATTACAATTTTCAGTGGAAAATTGATTATGAAAATATATAATGGAAAAAAACTTTAAAGATCGAAAACAGAAATCTGTTAAAAGCTTATCGCATGGAGACCCTAAATATGCATAATTAATTTCAAGTCCATTGATCCATTGTCATTTTAAGATTGTGAAACATTCTTTACCTTCTTAACTTTATTCAAACAATGACAAGCCAATGTTTCAAAATTGGAGACTGGCTGCGCGTCGCGTTTATGATTTCGTAAGTGACCTTCATCTTTTATCGATAGATTTAAGAATGTTACACCATCTCGTCGTTTTATGAAACTTTTCTAATTTTCACGTTTTTCATTTTTATAATTTTTTTTTTACATCTACAAAGTTCTAAAAAAATTTTGTTTGACTAAGCAATTAGTGTTCCACTATTGAATTATAGTAAATACCTCGACCACTAGATTTAGTTATTTTCGGTTCTTGTGGCTTCCACTGCTAAAAAAACGTTTTTATACTATTGTAAACAGAAATGATTTTTTTTTTTCAAGTTTTAACGATTGAAATGATATTCACGGATATTTTCTTGACCATATTCGCAATCAGCGCATCAAAATATATTAGGAAAGGGTTGAAAAAAAATTCTAAACCTAACATTTACTTTTTACAAACCTGGTTTTTCCAAGATTTAATATTAAAAATTATGTTTCTGGCTATTTTAATAGCCACCTTCGTAATCAATGCATGAAGTACATCGATACAGGCTTTTCGAAACTGTCCTAGCCACAAAGTATTTATTTTACTAAAAAACAATAATTTATTCCCCCAAAAAATAGATGAATTGTCGCAGTATGATATTAACTGAAAACTTCATTTTAACAGTAAGCTTGATAATATATGCCTCGTATGAAGTAAAAGGATATTCTAAAAGGCAGAAAAAAAATTCATACTTTTTTTAAAATTTGACAATTCAGGTTTTAAAATTTTGGAAATATTTATTTTCCGGTGTTCTTGCAATTGAAAATTATTGGATTTTGAAAATATAGAACTGAAAATTATTTAATTTTCAAAATTTATATTTAAAAGTTATATATATATATATTTTTTTATTAGTTACATTTTGAAGATTTGCAGTTGTAAATTCTTTAATATTATCGATTCGAAATTTAAAATTCTTTAATTTTTTAATGTTAGTATTGAAATCTCTTAATTGTTAAAGATGCATAAATAAAAATTCCTTAATTTCGATGATTATGAAGATCAAACGTTAAATTTTCAATACTAAGTCTTATAAATTGTAGAAATTTTGAATGCAGTTAATTAATCAATTGATAAAAATAAAAAGAATTGATTAATTTTGTAAATAATAGAAATTTAAATTCTTAAGCTTTAAAATTTGGAAATTTAGAATTAAAAACTTGCCCTTTGATCTTCAAAATCATCAAAATTGAAGAATTTTAATTTTTACATCTTGAAAATTGAAAGTGTACTATTCTCAAAAATTGAAAACTTCGGAAATTTTCTATTTTCGGGAATTGTCTCTTCCCGCAATTATTTATTTAGTATTTTTTTACATTTAGGAATTAAGAATTCGGTAGAATTATGTGATCCCAATTTGAATTTAAAATCTTTAAAATCTTCAAAAATTTAGATGTATCTAGTTTTGAAAATTTAAGAATTTTTATTTATAGATTTTTAGAATGCAAAAATGGTGAGTTTTAATGATTTGTAGTAAAAAATCCTTAATTGTTAGGCTCAAAAATTGCAAAGTCTTTAAATAAAAAAAGATATCTATAGAAAGAAATGTTCTTAAATTTTGAAGACCAAAATTTGCGAATTTATTTCTAAATCTTACAAATTGAAGAAATTTTCAATATAAATCATCAGTAAATAAAGAATATTTAACTGAAAAATCTGATATTTAGAAGGTGGAATCTTTGAAATCTCATCTGTAATTTTAGCCAAGAAAATTGAACAAACCTTTATTGGTTCTCGAGTTATGACTAAAAGTGTCCAAGCGCCAAGATTCAGCCGGCTTAAGCGGAAACTCGACGCTTCGACATTTTTAGTTATAACTCAGGAACCAGTGAAGATATTTTTAATTTTCTTGGCTCAGTTCAAAGATAAAATTTCAGGGTTTTGTTTTTATAAATTTCAAGACTTTACTGCAACTGCCACGGAAATGACACGAGTTGAACTCGAGGTACAAAACTTTTATAAATTTTCAATCAAATATTTGAATTTTTAACTGAAAAAGATTTGATTTGCAAACAAAAATGACGTAGATTAATTTTTAGCTTAGTAGAATATTTTTTAGCTGAAGAGATTAATAATAGTTTTAAACTAGTTAGTAATTGACAATTCTGTTAACAATTTTTATTTGCACTTGGGTTACCTCGATGGCTCTCAGGTTCACTACTCTTCCCGAAATTTGATAGAAAGTCCCTTGTTTTAGGCGATGATTAGCTGAAGATATTTCTATGAAAAGACAAAAAAGATTTATAAATTTGTAATGTTCAAAATGTATTAAAAATAGTAAAATCTTAGTTCGATTGGAAATTTATTTTTTAGGTTTATTTGTTTATTTGTTTTAAGGTTATATAAATATAATTTTAATAAGCTTCTTGAAAAAATTTAGAAAGATTTCTAAAAGTTTCAGACATCTCAAATCAAAAATTAACAATAGATATTTCAGTTTTCAAAAATATTTTTATTTTGAATAAAAAGCAGTTGAATTCATCCAAGAAAGACAAATTATTAACAAAATAGTTAATTCATCAACCGAGAAAGATTATTTTTTAACCAATTATATTTTTATTTTAAAAACAGTATCATTTTTGAAAAGAGACAAATTTTCTGCAAAAAAAAATCAATTTTTAACCCAAAAGTATGAATTTACCACAAAAAAGCTACTTTTTAACCAAAAAGTTGAATCTTCAACCAAATACATGAATTTTTTCTCAATAAGATAATTTTATATAAAAAAAGACCATTTCTCATCTAAAATTATGAATCTTCAACCAAGCAAGTGAATTTTCAACAAAGTAGTTTAACATTTAACAAAGTAGGTAAATTTTCAACTAAAAAAGATGAAAAATAATTTGAATAATTTGAAATAATTCAAAGGCAAAAATAATTTTCAATACATAATAAAAATTTCGAATAACGATAGGAACAAATTTACAAATATTTTGCAAATTTTCGGAAATCTTTCAAAATTAAAAATATTTGTAATCTCTTCAAAATTCTAAAAAATCCGAAACACCTTTTAAATTGACTCTAATTATTCCAAAAATTGTTTTAAAATCTTTCAGATTCTTTTTTGACAGATTTGGAAATCTTTTGAAATGTTTAAAATTTTTTAAAAATATTTTCTTAAAATATATGTTGTAAAATAAAAAATCATAAAAAATTCTTTAGGAAATTGTAAGGAAATTTTTAGTAAACAATTTTTTGTATCCTTTTTGAAACTTCTAAATAGCTCTTTAACTTATTTGATTTTTTCGTGAATTTTTTTAATTTTGCAAAATTGAAAAAATTTGCTTTGAAATCTTCTACATTTTTTCCGAAATTTTATAAAATTATTTGAAATGTTTAAAAATTTTTAAAAATATTTTCTTTATATTAAATACAAAAAAATAATTTAAATCATTTCATGTTAAAAAGTCGTCTTTTTATATTGAATTTAATTATTTTTTATCAAAAAATAACATCTATTTCGTTAAAAATTCGTCTTATTTTTTGGAAAACTATTTTTTTTTTTGTTAAAAATGATTATTTTTAAAATAAAAATGTAACTTTTCCAATTAATTTTTTCATAATTTAAATTTAAAATTAATCTTTTTTTTTTAACATTAATTTTTTAACTGAAATTTTAACTATTTAATGTTTGGTTGACATTTTACCTTTATTAGTTAAAAATTTATATATTCAGTTGAAAATTGATCTTTCTTAATATAAATTAAACTTGTTAGTTGAAAATCTTTTTTCTTGCTTAAAATTCATCTATTCTAGTTGAAAATGCCTTATTTTAGTTAAGAATTCATCAGTTTGGTTGAAGATTATTATCATTTTTTTTTTTTTTTTATTGAAAACTGACCTAGTCTGTGTTTGGTTAGAAAGCTATCTATTTCAGTTGAAAACTTTAGTTAAACAGATTTTTGTGTGGAAATTTAGAGAAATTTCAAAGTTTCCAAAATAATAAGTTCAACTCTCGTACCTATATAATTATTCAGCCTTGAGAAGCTCAGACTTCAATAATTTGTAAAGAGTAAATATAAAATCACTCTTTAATAAAATTTTTAATCAAGTATTTCGTGTAATTGAAATTTGTTATCTAAGTCCTTTTTCGTCAGCAAATACAGAAGTTTGATCCATAAAACAATATCTTTTTAGCCTGAATTTATCATTTCTAAAAACAAAAAATGCTTTTTTTACTGAATTTATCTAAAAATAATTTGAAATTACAATAAATTATATATAATGTTATATATAAATAATAAAAAGCTTAAAAAACCACCGCATAGCCCCACTGGGAGCAACTGCCATCTGTAAAAATGACATCAGCTCCCAGAAGAACCGCGGCAATTCACACCTATGGCCACTTATCACAGCCGTGAGATGGTTGGCCACAGGTCATGATGAAATCACAACGACGGGCCGATGAAACGCTCGTACAGCTTTTTGCATCCATCGCGCAAGTGCCTCTGCATATTTTTGGCACGCGGGTGTATGGCTTTAAAGTTACACACAAGTGATAGTTTCGCACCTCCGAGAGCACCGATTATAAGAACAATTACTCTAACCGAATATTTTGGGTATAGTCGTTGCAGCTCTCTTTCAAGGTCTTGATACCTCTCCTCCTTTTCATTTTTTTTAGCCGTGATGTTGTAGTCGTCTAAAGCCGAAAATCCGATCACGAATATAGTTCGCTTCTCAAAGTCTTGGAGAACGATGTCAGGCCTCGAGTGTGCAACGGAAACTGCTGTCCGAAAATCGTAGTTCCAGAAAATTTG
>JAUELO010094457.1:0-17999 GCA_032357855.1 Amphibolips quercusostensackenii | reverse complement strand
TGAGACAATGGCAGGCGAGAAGAGAAAAATGAGGGAAATACGAGCAGCTGAGTTTCCTCGTCGCGGAACTGTATACGACGTGAAGACGGCCCTTATTTACATAGTCTGGTGAGTATGGTGCAATGTGCCCTACGTGCTTAAGGAGTCGAGAAATTGCAGTACTGAGTAAAGAAAGTGCTAATTAAATTAGAAGAATTTTAGATATTTATGAATATTTCAATGATATATATATATATAACGCCCCCCACCCCTAATGTACTCCCTTCCTCACCGAGTCAGTCACGCCTACCCCGAAAAGGAAATAGCTTAATGGCAAAAGAATGATGACAATAATATTTTAATAATTCACCCGCTTCGCGGGCACATTCTCATGAGGCGCTTCGCGCTCTATTATGTATTTATCTCGCACTACGCACTCGCTTTTCGTATTTTCCCTACATCTGTACACATGCCTTTAAAATTAAAGTTCAAAGCATCAACGATTTCATTGGTTATTGTGAATTCTCGTATGTTAAATCTCTTTCGGCTTCAAGGATCACATTCTCATCACGTATCTCGTGCTTCGCAATGAATTTTGCACAAAGTGCGAACTTTTCTATATTGAGTTTAACTATATTATACCAAATGTATATTACATTTCTGTTCCTCGGCCTGTGATTGCTTATTCACATATTGCAAAATGAAGTACAAATTTTACTTATCATAATAAGTATAACTTTAATATTTGAAGAAATTTCATTTTTTTTAAATTTTTATTATTGTTTTTACGATTGAAACAAATAATACGCTTTCTATAAAAAAATTATCAATGCAAAATTTGTAGCTCTTTTTTGGATAAGTACCTTTTGTCTATTAATTTTTTTCATAGCTTGACCCGTTTGTACAAAAATTTAATTTTTCAATTTTCAGTATTAGTTTTCATGATTATAATTAAAACTACGAGTTCTATCAAAAAATAAATTATAACAAATTTGTAGCTCTTTTTTTCACAAGCAACTTTTGTCTTATTATTTTTTTTCGTAGCTTGTATTGTTTTTCTAAAAATTTACTTTTTTTTATTTTTAATGTTTTTTACGAATAAAACAAAAATAACGCGTCCTTGAAAAAATAATCAATGAAAAATTTGTAGCTCCTTTTTAGGTGAACAACTTTTGTCTCATTACTTTTTTCGTAGCTTGTGTCGTTTGTCCACATGTTTTTTAAATGTTGTTTTTCAGGAATAAAACAAAAACAACGCATCCTATTGAAAAATGATTTGTAACCAATTTTGAGTTTTTTTTTGAACGCTTCCTTTTTTTTCATTACCATTTTTGTATCTTGCATAGTTTGACCGCAATGTAGAATTTTTTATTTTTTTTATTTTTTGTGGGACCAAAAATTTCAATTTTCAATTTTTTAACAAAATTTAAATAGCTGTGAGGTTAATCTGGTAGGAATTATGAAGAGAAACGTTTTCCTTTTTCGATTTTTTTCATACCATGAGTTTTTTGGCTTAAAATTTGCAGTTTAGTTTTTTTTTTAATTTTGTAAACGCTATCTTGCATAGTTTAACCGCAAAAAAAGATTTTTGAATTTTTTATTATTTTTTGGGGGATCGAAAATTTCAATTTTCGATTTTTTAACAAAATTCTACGCACATAGTGCGTAGTTTGACTTCAAATTTTCATTTTAGTTTTTTTTTTTTAATTTTGTAAACGCTATGACTATGGTAATTTTTATTTTATTAAAAAAAATCATACGAATAAATTCGTCATCCTTTTACGTACTATAAAAAGCCGTATATTGAATTTTTGAATCTTGAAAAAAAGTGGTCAAAATTTTTGTTCTTTAGTTTTGATCCAAAATAGCTGGCTAACGAACTCGTCGTTTCTTTTTACACCCTTGAAAAGTGTGCCAAAGCGCAATTTAATACGATAATTCTGTTAAAAGTTGTGTTCACAGACGACAATGACAACGACAACGACGACAAAACAAAATAGGATGAAATTTTAACCAAATAGTTGATTTTTCACATGAAAAAGATCAATTCTTATCTAAAGTGGAAAAATTAAATCCTCAGTTAAAAAATTAATTTTCAAACATACAAGGTTTGTTTATCAAAATAGTTAAATTTTCAACTATAGAAATTAGTTTTCAACTAAAATGATTAATCTTCGACCACAAAAAAAGGAATTTTTAAACAAATAGTTGCATTTTCAACCAAGAATTATTTTCTACCGAAAAATATAAAATTTCTACCAAAAATGAAATAGTTAAATTTGCATCTGAAAAAATTAATTTTCAACCAAGAAAAAAGCAAATTTACATTAAAATACATGAATTTTCAAGAGATGAATTTTCAAACAAGAAGGTTAATTTCCTAACAAAAAGACAAATTTTCAACAAAATACATCAATTAAAAAAAATCAAATCAAAAGATTAATTTTCTGCCAAAAAAAAACGAATTTTCAACAAAATACATTAGTTTTAAACCAAAAAGATGAATTTTCAAACAAGAAGTATTATTCTCTAACAAAAAGAAAATTTTTTAACAAAATAAATTAATTAAAAAAAAAAAATCAAACCAGAAGATTAATTTTCTGCCAAAAAACAAATTTTCAACAAAATACATTAGTTTTAAATCAAAAAGATAAATTCTCAAACAAGAAGTATTATTTTCTACCATCAAGATGAATTTCGAAGAAAGGAATAGTTAAATTTACAAATTTTAATCCAAACATTAATTTTACAAACAAAGAATTATTTTCTACCGGAAAAGACAAATTTTCAACAAAATACATCAATTATAAAAAAAAATGGTATTTCAAACCATCAGATTAATTTTCTGACAAAAAAATACAAATTTTTAACAAGATACATCAATTTTCAAATAAAAACTAACAATTTTTAACCAGAAGTTTAAATTTCTGTCAAAAAGATGAATTTTTACACAAAAAGTAATATTTTTTACAAAAAAGACCGAAAAATAGAATAGTTAAATTTATACGTTTACCAAAAAAGGAATACAAATTTTCAAAAAAAGTATATATGTAATTTTTAATATTAGTATTTTAATATTATTCTTGAATTTCAACGAAAAAGACAAAGTTTTAACAAAATACATGAAATTTTAACCAAATAGTTGAATTTTCGTCTGAAAAAGATCAATTTTCGTCTAAAGTGGAAAAATTAAATCTTTACTTATAAAATTAATGTAGAATAAAAAATTTTGTTAAACAAAATAGTTAAATTTATAACGATAGAAATTAATTTTTAACTAAAATGATGAATCTCCGACCACAGGAAAATGGAATTTTTTAAATTAAATAGTTGAATTTTCAACAAAGATTTATTTTCTACCGGAAAATATAAATTTTCAACCAAAAATGGAATAGTTGAATTTGCATCTGAAAAAATTAATTTTCAACCAACAAAAAGAGCGAGTTTTCATCAAAATATATGAATTTTCAAAAGTTGATTTTTCAGAGAAAAAGGTTAATTTTCTACAAAAAATCGAACTTTCATCTCAAAAAGATACATTTTCATCTAAAGTGGAAAAATTCAATCCACAGTTATTAAATTAATGGTCAAACATAAAAATTTTGTTTACAAAAATAGTTAAAATTTTCAACTATAGAAATTAATTTTCAACTGAAATGATGAATCTTCGACCACAAAAAAAGGAATTTTTAATTAAATAGTTGAATTTTTAACAGAAAGATGAATTTTCAAATAAGAATTATTTTCAACCGAAAAAGATCAATTTTCAACCAAAAATGAAATAGTTAAATTTACAGATTAAAAAATTAATTTTCAACCAACAAAAAACACTAATTTTTATTGAAATTTTTCTCCTGACAAAGACAAAATTTTCAACAAAATACAACATTCTTGAACGAAAAAGATAAATGTTCTAACAAGAAAATTAATTTTCTAACAAAAAGACAACTATTTAACAAATTAGATGAATTTCCAACCAAGAAAAATATTTAAACCAGAAGATTAATTTTCTGCCAAAAAAGAGGAATAAATTTTTAACCCAAAAAAATTTTTTTAATAAAATTAATATATACATATATATATATATATATATATATATAAATTAAAAATAAATCTTTAACCAAAAAGATTAATATTCAACAAAATACATCAATTTTCAAGAGAAAATTGCAAAGCAGAAGATTAATTTTCTACAAAAAAAAGACGAATTTTTTAAAGAAGTACATCAATTTCTAACCTAAAACATGATTTTTCAAACAAGAAGGTTAATTTTCCACCCAAAAAGACGAATTTTTATCAAAATACATCAATCTTCAAGAAGACAAAATTCATACTAGAAGATTACATTTCTGCCAAAAACGACGAATTTTCAACAAAATACATTAGTTTGAAACCAAAAAAATGAACTTTCAGATAAAAAGTATTATTTTCTACCAAAAAGATGAAATTGGAAAAATGTAATAATTAAATTCACAGTTAAAAAAGTTAATTAAAAAAAAAAGAAACACGAATTTTCAACAAATTATACGTACTTTTTAATATGAACATTTTGATATTATTTTTAATTTTCAACCAAAAAACGAAGTTTTAACAAAATACATGAAATATTACCCAAATAGTTTAAATTTCATCTGAAAAAGATACATTTTCATCCAAAGCGGAAAAAGTAAAATCTCAGTTATAAAATCAATATTTAAATTTTCAGTTAAAAATTGATATTTTCAACGAAAAAAAAACAAAAATTTACGTGAAAATATTTTATATTATTTTTTAATATTAATATTTTTATTACATTTTGTATTTTTAACGACAGAAATAAATTTGCAACGAAAAAAATTAATTTTTAACAAAATAGGATGAAATTTTAACCAAATAGTTGATTTTTCATCTGAAAAAGATCAATTTTCATCTGAAATGGAACATTTACATTCTCATTTATAAAATCAATGTTCAAATATAAAAAAATTGTTTAACAAAATAGTTAAATTTCTAACTATAGAAATTAATTTCAATCTAAAATGATGAATCTTCCACCACATAAAAAGAATTTTCAATCAAATAGTTGAAATTTCTACCAAAAATTATTTTCTACCGAAAAATATCAAATTTCAGCCAAAAATGGAATAGTTTAATTTACAACGGAAAAAATTAATGTTTAACCAACAAAAAAGCGAATTTTCATTAAAATGTATGAATTTTCAAAAAAGGAGGTTAATTTTCTACCAAAAAGACAAATTTTTAACAAAATTCATCAATTTTCAAAAAAAATTTAAATTAGAAGATTAATTTTCTGCCAAAAAAGACGAAATTTTATTTAATTTTCAACATCAATTTTTAACCAAAAAGATTAATTTTCAAACAAGGAGGTTAATTTTTTGACAAAAAAAGACGAATTTTGAACAGTGCACATCAATTTTTAACAAAAAAGATGAATTTTCAAACAAGAAGGTTTTTTTTTTTAACAAAAAAGACGAACTTTAAACAAAATTCATCAATATTCAACAACAACAAAATTTTTACAGAAGTTTAATTTTCTGCCAAAAACACCAATTTTCAACAAAGTATATACATCAATTTTCAACTGAAAAGATGAATTTTTAAACAAGAAGGTTAATTTTCTACCAAAAAGAACAAATTTTAAGCAAAGTATATCAATTTTGAACAACAAAATTTTAACCAGAAGTTCAATTTTCTGCCAAAAAAGATGAATTTTCAACAAAGTACATCAATTTTCAACTAAAAAGATTAAGTTTTTAACAAAAAGGTTAATTTTCTACCAAAAACAGCAGAATTTTAAATAAAATACATCAATTAAAAAAAAAAATCTAGCGAAAAGTTTAATTTTCTGCCAAAAAAGACGAATTTTTAACAAAATCCATTAGTTTTAAACCAAAAATATGAATGTTCAAAAAAAAAAAAACTATTTTCTACCAAAAAGACGAACTTTGAAAAATGAAATAGTTAAATTTACAGTTATAAAAATTAATCAATAAAAAAAATAATTTTTGACAAAATACCATAATTCTCAACCAAAAGGATGAATTTTCAACCAAGAAGACTAATTTTTCCAAAAAAGGTGAATTTCCAACAAAATAAATTTTTTTTGAAACAAATAGCTGATTTTTTAAGTAAAGAAGATCAATTTCCAACCAAAAATAGTTTTAAACGTTAATTTCTAACGAAAAAGAAACACAAATTTCCAAGAACATATTTTATATTTTTCAAGAAAATTTATTTACTTTTTAATATTAATATTTTGATACTATTTTTAATTTTTAACCAAAAATACGAAGTTTTAATAAAATACATGAAATTTTAACTAAGTAGTTAAATTTTCATTTGAAAAAGATAAATTTTCATCTAAAGTGGAAAAATTAAATCCTCAGTTATAAAATTAATGTTCAAACATAATTTTTCTTTTAACAAAATAGTTAAATTTTCAACTATGGAAATTAATTTTTAAATAAAATGATAAATCTTCGACAACAACAACAAAAAAAATGAATTTGTAATCAAATAGTTGAATTTTCAAACAAAAAGATGAATTTTTTGAAGAAGAATTATTTTCTGCCAAAAAAGACAAATTTTCAATAAAATACATCAATTAAAGAAAAGATGTATTTCAAACCAAAAGATTAATTTTCTGTCAAAAATATAAATTTTCACACAAAAAGTAATATTTTTTACGAAAAAGACCGAAAAATGGAATAGTTAAATTCACAGTTACGAGAATTAATTTTCAACAAAAAAGACGGATTCTTAACAAAATATCTGAATTTTTAAGCAAATAGTTTAATTTTCAAAAAAAAATCAATTTTTAACAAAAAATAAAATATTAAAATTTTTATTTTTAACGCAAAAGAAATATAAATTTTCAAGAACTTTTTTTATATTAGTTTTAATATCGTTTTTAGTTTCAAACCAAAGAAATTAATTTTCGACGAAAAAAACGAATTTTTCACAGGGTAGGATGAATTTTAACCTAATAGTTGATTTTTCATATAAAAAAGATAAATTTTCATCTAAAATATAATTTTTTACCCAAAAAGGACGAATCTTCAACAAACTACATCAATTTTCAAAATAAGATACAAATTTTCAATCGAGAAGGTTAATTTTCTACCAAGAGGTTGAATGTTTAATAAAATGAATTAATTTTAAAGAAAAAAGATGAATTTTCAAACAAGAAGAATTTTATTTTTTACCAAAAGAGCCAAAGTTTGAATTACGGTTAAAAAAATTAATTTTCAGTCACAACAAAAAACGAATTTACAACAAAATACATAAATTTATAAACAAATAGTTGAATTTTTAATGGAAAAAGATCAATCTTCAACCAAAAATGGAAAGGTTAAATTCTAATACCAAATACTTGAATTCTCACCTGAAAAAGATAAATTTTCATCTAAAATGGAAAAATTCAATTTTCAGTAAAAAAATTAATGTTCAATCACAAATAAAAAAAAGTTTAACAAAATAGTTCAATTTTTAACCAAAGAAGTGAATTTTCCACTAAAATGATGAATCTTCAACAACAACAAAATTAATTAAATATGTATTTGAATTTTTCACCAAATAAATGAATTTTAACCAAGAAAAATATTATTATCTACAAAAAAACACGAATTTTGACAAATAGATTAGTTAAATTTTCAGTTAAAAATTTAATTTTCAACAAAAAAAAACATAAAATGTCAACCAAGGAAATTAAATTACAAATAAAAATATGAATTTTGTAATAAAATACATGAAATTTTAACCATATATTTGAATTTTCATTTGAAAAGATCAATTTTTATAAAAAATGGAAAAATTCAATTCTTAGTTTAAAAATGAATGCTTAAACACAAAAAAATATATAATAAAATAGATTAATTTTTAACTAAAATGACGAATATTCGACAAAAACAAATCAATTTTTAATAAGGTAGTTGAAATTTCAACTAAAAAAATTAATTTTCAATGGAAAAAGAAACATTTTCAACTCAAAACTAAAAAAAAAAATTTAATTTTCAGTTAAGAAAATCAATTTTGAATTAAAAAATAATTCAACAAAATAATTAAATTTTTAACAAAAAAATAAATTTGCAACCAAGAAGATTAATTTTGGACGAAAAAAGAGCGAATTTTCAACCAAATAGTTAAATTTCCAACTAATAAGATCAACTTTTAACAAAAACTATAATAATTATATTTTAAGTTTGAAAAATTAATTTTTAACTAGAAAAAAACGAATGTCCAACAAAATAGTTCGATTTAAACCAAAGAAGTAAATTTTCCACACAAAGACAAATTTTTAGCAAAATATGTAAACTTGCAATCAAATAATGAAATAATCTAATACTAAAAAAAAATGAATTTTAAACGAAAAAAGATCAATTTTCAACAAAGAATGGAGTAGTTAAATTTTCAGTTAAAAAAAAAAAATTATTTTTCAATATGAAAAAATGAATTCTTAACAAAATGGTTAAAGTTTTAACCAAAGAAATGAATTTCTAACCAAAAAGATTAATTTTCTAAAAAAACATACGAATTTCAACAAAATTCATGAATTTTTAACTAAATAGTTGAATTTTCAGCTACAAAGGTTTAATTTTCGATAAAACATATTAATTTCTAGATGAAACTTCAACAAAGGAGTTGAATTTTTGAACCCAGAAATATTTTTTACTCAATACAGAAAAAAAACAACATTGTGAATTTTTGATCCAAATAGACAAATTTTCTATAAAACAGTTTAAAGTTCAACTAAATAGTTGAATTTTTATCAACAAAAAAAACTGAAATAATGTCTCCTCAACCAAAAAAAATCAATTTTTAACGCAGTAGTTCAATTAACAACCAAGTAGTTGAATTTTCAGCCAAAAAGGATGACTTTTAAAGTGAAATATCACAAATAATAATTAAAAATAATTTCTAATGTCTCTATGCACTTTACAATCATTATTTGTTGTAAACAATTGATTAGAATATTTAATTATTTTAAATAAGCGCGCTAATGGTATCTAATCACGATGAGTACGAAACGCATGCGCATTTCGAAAGTAACGCACGCGCATAGACGAAGTGCATGACAGCAACCCCGAGAAAATTCAATCGGATATTTTTTGGTTATTCTGGTTTTAAAAAACCTTTAACTTAACCCAAAATGTGGTACGAGACACTTCCCCCTATGGTTATTATTACAGTAGCTTTATATATTCCACATATCGCTACAAAAGGTATCCATACTCTAATGTTTGGCAACGTAAGTAAAATTTGCTTACATAACCTTTCTTAATCACTTTTCGGTCATTATTTTTTCGAGTTTTACCTAATTTTCTGTTTTTTTAAATTCTGTTGAACTACTTTCTCTTCACACTTTTAAATTTCTTTATAATTTTGCAACAAAAATAATCCGTATTAATGAATTTTACAAAAAATAATCCATTGTTGACTGAACATTCATGTATGACGTTTATTTACTCTATTTATTCTGTTACCAATTATTTAAGTAGTAATAAAAGATGATTACGTGAACTGATCTCCCCAAATTAAAATTATGCGAAGTTTCAAATTTAATTGTTTCAAAATTGTTCAATTAAATTAATATCCTTTATAGATAACTAATTGCAAAATAGAGAAGGTTAAAGTTGAAATAATGGCATTTGGTTCTAATCGTTCTAATTTAAACCATTCAAAGTTGTATAAATAAAAAAGAAAGCCTTTCAATTTAATTTTTACTTTATAAATTAGAGAATTTTAAATTGGAATCCCTCCAGCTTGTATGTTTTTAGTTTTGAATTTGTAGTAGTAAAAGTGTTTTTTGAGGGCCTCGAAATAAAATGCTTTTGAATATTGAACCAAAAAATGAATTTTCAACCAAAAAAGATAAAATTTTAACAAGAAAAATGAATTTTGAAAAAAAAACACAAATTTTCAACATGAAAATATGAGTTTTCAAGGAAAAAGTTCATTATTAACAAGGTATTTGAATTTTCACCTAAAAGAATGAATTTTCAACCAAGAAGATTATTTTGTACTAAAAAATACGAATTTTCGACAAAAAATGTAATAGTTGTATTTTCACTTAAAAAGACCATTTTCAATTCAACAGAAGAATTAAATTTTTGACCAAAAAAATGAATTTTTAACCAAGAAGAATTATTTTCTACAAAACAAGTTAATTTTCAGTGAAATAGTTGGATTTTCAACTAAAAAAAGAGAACTTTTCAATTAATAACATGGATTTCTAACGAAAATAAGAATATTTACATTTTCAGTAAAAAAATCCTTTCTTAACAAAAAAAAAGAAAGGAATGCTTAACCAAAAAAACATGAAATTTCAACAAAAGAATTGCAACAAGAACATAGTTAAATTTTTAACCAAAGAAATGATTTTTCATCCAAGAAGATTAATTTGATTAAAAAAACTAATTTTCAATAAAATAGTTGATTTATCAACTAAAAAAGAGCAATTTTCAGTTAATGATATAGATTTTCAACCAAAATTTGAATAGTTAAATTTTCAGTAAAAAAATTAATTTTTAACAAAAAAAAAACAAAGGAATTCAAGAAAAAAGTTAATTTTTAACCAAGTAGTTGGATTTTCTGCCAAAAGAATAAGTTTCAATTTTCAGACAAGAAGATTTATTTTCTACCAAGAAATACGCATTCTCACCCAAATACATGAATTTTCAATTATAGAACATAAATTTTCTACCAAAAATAGAATTGTTTTATTTTTAGTAGAAAAAAAAAGTTCCATTAAAAAAATAAGTTCAACAAAATAGTTACATTTTTAAACAAAGAAATGAATTTTAAACCACGAAGATTAATTTTCTACAAAAAATAAAAACTAGTTATCAATAAAACAGTTGAAATTTCAACTAATAAAAAGCAATTTTTAATTAATAATATCGATTTTCAACCAAAACTGGAATAGGTAAATTTTTAGTTAAAATTCATTTTCAACAAAAAAAGACATTTAGAACGTTTTCAATAAAGAGGATAAATTTCATCCAAAATGTTGAATTTTCAAGAAAAAAACACGTATTTTCAACACAAAAATATGAATTCTCAAGAAAAATGTTAATTATTAACCAAGTTATTGAATTTTCTACAAAAATGAATTTTCAACCAAGATGATTAATTTTCTACCAACAAATACGAATTTTTAACAAAAAATGGAATAGATATATTTTTAGTTAAAAAAAATAAATTCAACAAAATAGTTAAATTTTTCACCAAAGAAATGAATTTTCTACCACGAAGATTAATTTTCTACCAAAAATAAAAACTAGTTATCAATAAAACAGTTGAATTTTCAACTAAAAAAGAGCAATTTTCAATTAATAATATCGATTTTCAACTAAATCTGGGATAGGTAAATTTTCAGTAAAAAATTCTTTTTTAACAAAAAAAAAGCCATTTTGAACATTTTTAATAAAGAAGATAAATTTCACCCAAAATGTTGAATTTTCAAGAAAAAAAAACACGAATTTTCAACACCAAAATATAAAATTTTAAGAAAAATGTTCATTATTAACCAAAAAGTTGAATTTTCTACCAAAAAAATGAATTTTCAACCAAGATGATTAATTTTCTACAAAAATACGAATTTTCAACAAAAAATGAAATAGTTATATATTCAGTTTAAAAAAATCATTTTCAATTAAAAAAATAAATTTAACAAAATATTTAAATTTTTAACGAAGGAAATGAATTTTCTATCAAGAAGATTAATTCTCTACAAATCTCTTTTCAACAAAAAAAAGAAAGAGATTTTCAACCAAAAAAATATAAAATTTCAAGAAAAGAATTGCATTTTCAACTAAGAAACATTTTTTTCTTAATGTAGCAAAATAGTTAAATTTTTAACCAAAAAAAACAATTTTCAACCAAGAAAATTGATTTAAAAAAAAACTAATTTTCAACCAAGTACCTGAATTTTCAATTACAAGAGATGAATTTTCAATTAAAAATATCAATTTTCAATCACAAATAGAATAGTTGAATTTATATTTAAAAAATTAATTTTACCCAAAAAATGAATTTTCATTAAAAAAAGATGAAGTTTCAATGAAAAAGTTGAATTTTTATTCAATAAATTTTTTCACTCAATAAAGAAGAAAAATTTCATCCAAAATGTCGAATTTTCAAGAAAAAACACGAATTTTCAAACAAAAACATGAATTTTCAACTAAAAAAGATTAATTTTCAATCAAAAATAGAATAATTAAATTTTCAGTAAAAAATAATAATTTTTAAAACGAATTTTCAACAAAATAGTTAAATTTTTAACCAAAAAATGAATTTTTCACACAGAAGATTAATATTCTACCACAAAGGCCGAATTTTCATCAAAATACTTTAATTTTCAACCAAGGAGTTGATATTTAAATTAGAAAAGATAAATTTTTAATTAAAAAAATCAATTTTAAATTGAAAATGGAATAGTTAAAATTTCATTACAAAAATTCATTTTTAACCAAAAAAAGAAAGTTTAACCAAAAAGGTGAATTTTTCATCAAGACAATTAATATTCTACTAAAAAACTTAATACTCCCTTCTTTATAATATGGAATGTTTAGAATTACACAATAGTTGAATAAAAGTGTTAATACTTGAAAAAAAATTTAATTTTAAACGTTTAAACGATAAATCCAATAAAACTTTATAAATTAGAAAATTTCCAATGAACCCAGCGTTTAAAATTCAGGAATAAATCATTATTTGAAATATGAATCGATCAAGCTTGTATAATTTTAATTTTGAATTGGGGTGGCTTCTGCTTTGTTATTGCATTATTTTTAATGTTTTTCGTTTGGAAATTCAGTTGCTTTAAGTTCACAAATTTTAATTTTTGTATTCGCCACTCTGTAAGAGTTTTTATAAATGAAAAGAACATTTCAGAAATATAAGTTTAAAATACAAAAAAAAAATTATATCATACAAAAATTAAAAGAAAAAAACAAAAATAATCGAGTTTTATGATTAAAGAATAATAAACAAACTTAAATAAATCTAAACTTAAATATTTAACTAATAATAAATCCCAAAAGTAAAATAATGTATAATTTTTGTTTGAACAATTGGAAATTTTCTAATTGCACGTTCAAATATTTTAAGTTGAAACTTTCAAATTGAAATTATTTGAAATTAATTATTTTTAAATAGAAAACCATGATAGTTATGCAATTTCAAATTATAGCATTCAAAATTCTGTAGTTTTAAATTTAAATCGAGCAAAATTATACAATTTCGAAACAGTAGCGTTAATAGTTGAAGAAATGGAATATGTTTAAAATTTGAGAATTTGAAACGTCCAAAGTTGAAAAATTGGAATTTGTAAGGATAATTTCGAATAGATTCATAAGCTTGTAATGATCTTTTTAAGGAAATTGCAAATTAAAATTGAACTTCTTTAAATTGTAAAATATTTGACTTTAAAATTTGTGTAAGTAAAGTGGGAAAAATACCAAAATTATCGAGATTTATAACCAAAGAGTAGTAAATAGGCTTAACTGCATCTAAACTGAAATATTTAACCATTAATAAGTCACAAAGGTAAAATTATTTAGAATTTTTATGTAAAAATTTGCAAAGTATTTTTATTGCAAATTTAAAGATTCTTAATTTAAAGCCATTCACTGTTTCACTTTTAAAATAATTTTAGGTTTAACTTTTCAAATTAAAATCATTCCAGATTATTTATTTTTAAGTAGAAAGACATGATAGGCATACCGTTTTAAATTATAGCCTTCAAAATGGTGTTGTTTGAAATTTAAATCGAGCAAAATTGTACAATTTCAACAGGAAAGCCTTAATAGTTGAAAAATGGAAAAGGTTCCAAATTGGAAAATTTGAAACGTCCAAAATTGAAAAATTTATATTTGAAACGATAATTTCGAATCGATTTAAAAGGACGACCTTTCAGTGAAATTAAAATTACAATTAACCTGCTTTTTTGAGTATTTTTTTTTCTTTTATTTCAATTCTATTTAACTGCTTTCTCTTCCCCTTTTCAAGTTTGTTCATGATTTTGCAACAAAAATTTTGCAGAATGAAAATTCATGAATGACGTTTAATACTCTGTTTATTCTGTTACCATTTTTTTAGCATTATAAACAAATTATCAGAGTTTTCAAGAATGAAAAGAACACTTTCGAAATATACGTTTAAAATACAAAAAAAGCTCATGTGGTAAAAGAAAGGTAAAAAAAAGAAGGAAAAAGACAAAAATGATCGATTTTTATGATTAGAGAATAATAAATAAACTTAATTCCATTTAAACTTAAATATTTAATTATTAATAAATCACAAGGGTAAAATAATGTAGAATGTTTAGGTAAAAATTCAGAAATTTTTTAATTACAAGTTCAAACCATTTGAATTATAAACCCTGCTAATAACTTTTTTGTTTTTGGAACAATTTTAGGTTGAAATTTTCAAATTAAAATTGTTAAAAATTTTAATTTTTTAAATAGAGAGTCATGAAACTAAATGGTCCTTATCCAGTTGTAATTCTCATAATTTTTTAATATATTTTTTTGAGTGAAAGATGATTTTTACATATTACTAATTTGTATTTATCAGTAGTGTTGTAAATTACTTTAAATGGTTAAAAACAGAATTACGGGAAATGGGTTCCTTTTCAGTTGTCAGTTTAATGTCTTCAAATTTATATCATTCGAAATCATTGATTTTTAAATAGAAAACCAAGATATTTATACAATTTTAAACTATAACCTTTAAAGTAGTGTGGTTTCAAATTTAAATCGAGCAAAATTGTACAATTTTGAAACGGGATCCTTGATAGTTGAAAAAACGGAACATGTTCAAAATTTGAGAATTTGAAACGTTCAAAATTGACATTTGAAACGATAATTTTGAATAGATTTGAAAGAACGGTCTTTCAATAAAATTGCAAATTAGAATTGAACGGCTTTAAATTATAATAAAAAAATCTCTGATTGATGATTTAAAAAATTATATATGTACACTTCATTAATACTAATTTTGCCTTCAATTTGATTTAAATTACAGCCATTCAGAAGGGACATGACCAACGGTTACCAACGTAATATGTTTGTCAGAGATGCACGAATTGGTGGCGCTCCATGGAATTTAGTAGTAAGTTAATTTACAAGTTTTAGATTTAGATGAATTCTGCTTTTGTTTTAACTCATGTAGAAAAACTAGAATAATTTCTAATCACTTTCAAAATATTTTACTTTTCAAAATAGTTATTATTACTTCTATATTGAAATTAAAGTTAGAATAGAAAAATTTCAGATAGAAATAACAGGCCTCGGACGTACCACACTACTCACTAAATACACATTTTTTCACAATTTTCTGTTAATGTTACAATTTCTTAACTAAATTACGAAGTGAATGAGGGGGGGGGTCATTTATTACTGTTTCTTATGAATAAAAAAGTACTTCAACAAAGTAATTGAATTTTCGACGAAGAAAGATGAATTCTCAACAAAAAAATATAATAGTTGATATATTAACCAAGAAAAGATTCTCTGTTTAAATCAAAGACAGTTAAATTAAACCAAAAAGGACGAATTTGCAACGAAATAGTTGAATCATCAACCAAAATAGATTAATTTTCAACCAAAGAGATGAATTTTCAACATAAAAGATTGATTTTCTACCGAAAAAAAAATGAATTCTCAACAAAGTACATACATTTTTAATCATATAGTTGAATTTGACACCAAGAAGATTAATTTTCTACCAGAAAATTCAACAAAATAATACATTTTTAACCAAATATAAATTTTCAACTAAAAATTTTAACAATAAACGCGTTTTTAGTCAAAATTTCCATTGGTTAATTTTTATTATTTATTTATTTCATTTCTAAAAATTTTTAACGAAATAGTTGAATTTTTGAACAAAAAGATCAATTTTCAACAAAAAATGGTGTAGTTAAATTTTCATTCAACATAATTAATTCTCAATTTTAAAAAACGAAGTTTGTATAAAATAGCTAAATTATTTACCAAATTGTTGAATTTTCAAACCAAAAAGACAAATTTTCTACAAAACAGTTAAATTTCAACAAAATAGTTAAATTTTCAGTCAAAAAGATTAATTTTTAACAACAAGAAAAAACTAATTTCGATCTAAAATTATGAATCTTCAACAAAAAAAGTTAAACTTAACTTTAAAAATAAATAGTTTGAGATCTATTTTTAATCCAACCGTTACATTTCTAACCAAAAAATTTATTTTCTACCAAATTCTTGAATTTTGCGGACAAAAATTTCCAGATAGTTGAATTATCAGGGTGGCCGTTTTAATCAAAGAAACATATTCCCGGTCATTCCCCGGTTTTTTCCCGGTTGGCAAACATTTTTTACGGTCAATAGAAATAAAAGCTTTTAACTCTAAAGCTAATCATTTTCCCATTTACATTAATAAAAAATGAACTGCAAATTAAAGCACTCAAAGTGGAACTTTATTTTAAACTTTTCAAATTGAAGTTAAAAAGTTTTTCAATTTTAGAATGTTGTATTCAAATGCTCAATAACTTACACATAGAGAATGGAAAGTACTAACACTTTTAAATTTTACAATTTTAAATTAAATGCATTTAAACTGAAAAACTTAGAATTTTTAACTTTTATAAATTGTAGATTTCAAAGATTCAGATTCAGTTCCAAAAATATAAATCCATGTTATCATTTTTAACGTTTCAAATTGAAGAATCAGTCAATGAATTAAACATTTTTTTAAATTACAGTATTTCAACCAATTTTAAGCTATAAACATTAAAACTTGAACGATCAAATTTTTTTTAAATGATTTTTTTTTAATCAGAAGTTAAATTATTTTTTGAATAGTTTGGAAATCCTTGAAAAGCTTCAACATTTTATTTCAAAATCTTGAAAAATCTGCATGTTCTTTTGAATTTTTTCAAATTTTAAATAATTTTTTTCATAATTTTTAAATATCTTTTAAAATTATTTAAATTTTTCCTAAAATGTTTAGAAAATTCTACAAAATTAGAACTCCTAAAATAATTCATCAACATAAAAAATTATTTTCAATTTTCCTCGCAATCTTAAGAAAATGTTTTTATTCTTTTGAAGCCTTCTACAATTCTTAAAAATCTACATTTTGCTTTAAATTAGGCCTTGGTTTTTGTTTCTAAAAAATTGTAAAATAAATAAGTGAATTTTAAAACTATTTCATTTACAAACTTTTAGAAACGAAGATAATATAAAGTAAAAATTAATAAAATACAATTTGGACTAACATCGCATTCATTGTTCATATTTGATTGCAAATTTAGGTAATTTCTTGAAAAATTATTTTTTGTTAGGAAATTAAACTTATTGGTGGAAAATTCCACTATCTGTTTTAAAATGTATGTATTTTGTTCAAAAATTCGTATTTCGTGGCAGGAAATTCAACTAGTTGGTTAAAAATATATCTGTTTTTTTTTTAAATCGTCTTTTTCCGTTGAAAAAGTTTTTTTTAGTTAAAAATTCAACTATTTTTTTCAAATTAAAATATTTTAGTTGAAAATTACTTTTTTTAAATTCATTTTAACTGAAAATTCAACTGATTGGTTGAAAATTAAGTTTTTTATTCTAAATTCTTTTCTGGTAGAAAATTAATCTCATTGGTTGAAAGTTCAACTGTTTGGTTAGAAATGAATTTTGTTGTTGAGAATATTCATCTTTTATAGTAGAAAATTAATCTTCTTGGTTGAAAATTTAACTGTTATGTAGAATGACAATTTTTTGGTTCAAAATGGAACTGTTTGTTTGAAAATTAATCTTTTTTTTGATGATTTAACTCTTTTGTTAAAAGTTCATCTTTTTGGCTTGATATTCAACAATTTGATTGACATTTTTTTTTGGCTAACAAATTTGTATTTGATAAAAAGTTTAATTCTGTTAAAAATTAATCTTCTTGGTTTTAAAATTAATGTTTCTTCCGTAGAAATGTTATCTTTCTTGGTTACAAATGCAACTGTCCGGTCAAAAATAAATCTATTTTAGTTAAAAGTTAAC
>JAUELO010094369.1:0-18000 GCA_032357855.1 Amphibolips quercusostensackenii | reverse complement strand
TATAATTCTTTGTGATTGGGAATCGTTTCAAAATGTTACAAGTAACTTGTAATGACTGAAATAATAATAAAAGGTAAATAATTATGATTTTCAAGGCTTAGTTCTCTTGCCAATGATTTTGACAGTTTTTTCCAGAAACAAATAAAAAAAGTTTAATTTCATTCCTTTACGAAAATATTTTCTGAAAAAAATTATTATAGATTTAGCATTGCTAGGAAATAATTATTTACTTTTTTTGTAGCAGTAATAATAAAATTAGTTTGTTTTTTTTTTTGTTCCTTTTGAAATGTGTTTCACAAGTCTTTTTTAAACCAATAAATAAATTTTATTGATTTTAAAATAAATTTTGTTGTTTTCGTAAAGTTAATGGACGGAAACGTCTTAATACTGAAAGCTTTCATAATTTCCAAAAGACGGTTCATAATACCACTATGCTGAGCAGCACATAATAAGCGGAAATACACCTTTTTCTTCAACAAAATTCAGATCATATTATTTTTGTGTAAATAATGTATTTTTAGTTTAAATTACACTGCATTAAATGCTGAAGAGCTCATAGCACGAAACTGTTGTCTTCTACAGGGTGCCTACTAAATCATGAAAAAAATTCTCTGACAATTCCATGCTTTTCCCAGGTATAATTTTTTTTTAACGGAGCTATTCAAGTATTAATTATCGTATTTTATAGAAATATCCTACACCTCTACAAAGCGTTACATCATATCTGTAAAGTCCTATCAAATAATAAAATAAATTAATAATATCAAATGCATAATTAATAATTTCTTAATTCTGTTCTGAAGTTCACCAAAAACACAAAAAATGTTGTCCTTGATTTTTTTTCTATCTGGAATGTCTTAAAACTACCTTGCGGTAAAAACAAAATCTTCACCAAAGCCGTTTTTAAAAAAAATTTATTTACTAGATCACCAAATCGAAACACCATATTTTTTCAAAAACCAAAAGCGAGACATGAAATCAATTTGAAAGAGCGAAGCTGTTCCTCAAAAAACATTCCAGCAAAAGGATCCCCTAATTTTCAATATTACTTTATTTTCTTGAAAGCCTGATTTTTTTATTTAATTGAAAATTCTTTTTCTTTCTTATTCGTTTTTCTAAACATTATTAATAAATATTTTTCTCATGAGCTGACAACACTTCTGAAATAAAAACAATATTCAAACAGTTTGAATGATATTATTTAAAAGGTTGCATGCATTAAAAGCCTAACTTACAATTTCAAAATACAACGATAATTTTGGACGGTAGTAAAATATTCCATTTTCAATTCAAAATAAAAAATAAGTATGAACTGTGTCTATTTTGAGTTGCTGAATCGATGCAACAAAATTTGGATAATAAATTTTACTTACATAATCAACTTTGTGTCAATTAGCCTATAATATAATTTTATATTATAATTAAAAAAACATTACATCCGCTTAAAAATATACCCTGACCATCCTTCACATTTTAATATGATCGCAAAATTATATTTTCACATATAAATTAATCAAGTATGTATCTGGAACACAAAATAAGTTTACACTTTAGTATCTAGTATTTTGTACCAAACTTTTTAGGGTGTCTACTCTAACTCTAAAGAAAGCTCCCTGAAAGTTCCAAATTTTTTCCAGGGATCTCTAGATTTTTCCAGGTACTGTACTCGTGCACAAATAGTACCTGGACAACTGTGCACGTCGAAATTTTTAATTGTACTATTTTATTTATGCTATTATTATTATAACTATACCTTTTTGTAATTTCTTTGAAATATATCTTTCTAAAGCTTTGAAATTTGTTATAATAATAAAAAAGAAATGCTTTTTTTAGCGCTTTTTTTTTTAAATTTCAGATGTAAATATTGTTAAATCTGGAAATTATTTAAGTCACTTGATTTTTATTCCCTGATATTGAAACATTAACAATTAAATATTCATATATTCACAACTTTTCGAATACCAGGTTTGTTAAATATGCTTAAAAAAATATTTATTTTTGTAATCGAAATATTTTTATGGATGCTAATTTTTTTTTGTATCTGAAGATCGTCACTGTGACCATACATTTTTACATAAAACAGTTTTATATTTTTAAATTTTTCAATCTTACAAAAAACATTTTTTGGTTTGATTTTGAAATTTACATTATCATGACAGGCAATATCCTCAAAAAATTAAGCTTTCTTTTATTAATAAATAATAACAAGCCTAGTTCTTCACTTTAATTTTTTTTAAAGAAAAAACTTTAACTATTTTTTGATGTCGTAAAGTAAAAAGTTTAAAATTAACAAAAAAGTGCAAAGTTGAAATTTATGCCCATAAACGGAACAATAATTTTAAGCACGTTGTCTGAAAATAAAAGTATTGTGGAACAGTACATTCGTGATTTTATAATTTTGAATATAAATCATCACTTATTGCTCTGTTAATGACAATGCAAAAATAATTTTTTTACCGCAAATTCTATAGAATGTTTTCAATACCATTTCAGAGTTTTCATTTCATTTATTCAAAATAAATATATTTTTTGATAATTTTTTGATTTTAAGACTTTATGTGAATAGTTATTGTTAGTGTATTTTATTTTGCAGAATCAGCATTAATAACGATAAGCACAGATCTACTGCAAAAAACTGATGTTCAAAATACTACAATGACAAAATGTCTGTTTAGTTGTACTTATTAGATTTGAGTAGCTATCTTCTTTGGAGCGCTAAGCCTATGATGATTTAAAGAAAAAAGGGTTTTTGGTATTTTGGGAACACGTAAAATTGTAACTGCAATGTATCAGTAATAGCACATATTCTGGCTCTTGACGCTTATATTATTTCCGTGATAACAGGATTTTCACGAAATATTTTTTAAAAATAATGAATATTTCTAAAAGAAAGTTCAGTTTTTAAAACAAGGTACTTTTTTATACGGACCATATAAATGAATAAAACAGGTTTTTTTTAACTCATACACTTCAAAGAACGGTCGATAAAAAGGTCAGCTTGATTCTGTCCCATCTCTTGACGATAAAAGCTTAGCATCTGCTGCGCTGCGGTTTTTGAATGCATTCTTTATACTGCTTCCGTCACTAAAGGACTCCGCACAAAATACATTAAAAAAAGGTCCCTGTAAATTCTTTCCACATTGAGATATTTTATTGTTTTTGGTCTCCTAGTCACCAAAATCCATGTTAAAGAGTAAAAAAATGTACAGTTTTTTGTAAAAAGTGGCTCAAAGGTCGGTTTTCATACTGCAAGGGGAAGTCCCACTAACACTGAATAAGTGTTTGGCGTTACGCTTATAGGAACATTCCACTAGGCTGTTCGACTAAAACTTTGTATTTACGGACCTGCTGATGAATAATATCGAGGTCTGAAGGTCAAAAAATAAGAAGATAGTCATCAGTGCAGCACCAAACTTTGTTTTCGAATAGTATTAAAAAAGATACAATGAGACGTGGTAACTGTTAGGCGCTGGCACGTACAATTGTAGCCCTGGATAGGATCAAGGTCATTTTTATCTTAAGCGTTATGTTCCATATCTACATCAGGCACATACGCAATCCTAATTTGATGTTTGGTTGCATCACGAAATCGTGAAAAAAAACTTTTACTTTTATCAATCCTGGCTCTAGGATCATCTGCGCATGACGCATGACTTTCAAGTAAGGCATTTCCTGCTCCTCTCTGTTCAGCTTATCTCAGGTGTATCCGAAAGCTAAGTTGACCTGATAAACTCTAACAGTCAAGTCTTTTAAAAATTTCAACGTTAAACGTAGAATGTCTTGCACATACTGCGACTTCAGGTGCATACACCTTTAAAAATTTCTGTCTTGCAGGTTATCATTTTCTACGAGCGCTTGAACAACGTTCGCCTCCCGAGCTCTCTATATCAATTCTCTGGCCTCTTCTGCATTCGCACCTTCAACCTCAATTGGTGCATGTTACCTGTTTACAACAGCACCAGAAATTCACTTAAAATCGACGAGATTCTGAAGATACGGGACGCGTATGACTTGAGCGAAGAGTTTGAAAATAAACTCATTGTGACTATTCCTAGCCTCAACAAGCCATCTTGTTTTTATCACCAATCTCGATTTATTTGATTATATAGCCAGCAGTTGACGTTGCCTTTATTGAAGTAGCGCAGGCATTTTCAATGAATACCAAGGTTTTAAAACAGCTTTGTGGCATTTCGATAGCCTCTGTCAACTACAATAATCAATTCTTTAGGGAACCACTTCCTCATTCTGTTTTCATTTATTTTAAACTAATTTTAAAGAATAGCACCATCGTTGCTCCAGCTGTCCGAGATATATTGTACATGAATGTCGAGTATTGAAAGGTCAGTGAAAGACTCAAATTGTTACAAAAATAAGATTTTTATAGATTTGAAAATTTTTTCATTTAAGAAAATCTTTTTTTCTTGAAAAAATACCATAAAAAACAACTGCCTTGAAACTAAAACAGCGTAAAAAGCAGCGTAACTCACATCCTTTGTTGGGGCACAATTTCTCTAAAAAGAAATATTATTAAACAAAAATTGGTTTATTATACACTTTGATACCTTGTAAAAGTTATCCATTTCTTTAAAGCCCAAAAAAGAGTATTGAACAAAATTTTTAGAAAACAATTGATTTTCCTCATTATATTTTTTTTCGTTTGAAACTTAACAGGCATTTTTAGAAATATGCCCACAATATTTGTAAATAGTTATAAAAAATTTTAATTTAAGTTTTATTTTTCCTAAAAAAATACTCTGTTGAGGTAATCAAATTTCATCACTGGCACTGATTAATAAATTATAATTAGAATATTAAGTTTATTTCACTATTGTAATTTTTGGTACAGTGGATGTTACATAAGTTGCAGGATGATGTTTTAACGTATTTACAAATAGCGGTCTTATCTTCTTATCGATAACAAAAACTAGGGTCATAAGAAGCTTGCGAAAAATAACTTATATCCTAAAAAAGTTTAGTTTTTTGTAGAAATTTAGAACAAAAAAACCAAAGTAGCCTAAAATAGTTGCATCACTGTCAACGGCATAGTATGTGAAGAGCGCAAATCAAGTAATATAATTTTTACACATCATGCAGGATGTGCATTATTCTTTCATGTTTAAACTTTGTAGGTTTGTATAGAACGTTATTAATCAGATGATTACTATGCTTTTCAAGTTCTATCAAAGTACATAGCTGATAGTCTTTTTATGAAGTTTTTAATGTATTCTAGGCGTAGACATATATGTATATACTGCAAAATGGCATATCTATTATAGTTTCCTATAAGTCTTAAGAATTTATTTTGTGTTATTTGTAATTAGCTATAGTTGGCATCGCAGGTGAAGCTTCATGCAAGGCTGGCATATGTGATACATGTTCTAATTGTCATTTATGATTATGTGCTTAGTATTAGTATATTATTTTATTATTCAATAGAATTTTACGGATATAATGTAATACTTTGGAAGGGTGTAGAATTGATATTTTTATGGAATACAATAATTAATACTTAAATAGCTTTGCATAGAGAAAAATTATACCTGTAAAAGGCTTGGAATTGTATGGGAATTCTTTTCATGATTAAGTAGACACTTTGGAAAAGACAAAAATTTCAGGCTGCAAGCTCTTTAGAATTTAATGCAGTATAATTTATACAAAAATATAATAATCGCAGAGAAATAAAATGCTCTAGTATTTTTTTATTGAAAAAGGTGTATTTCCGCAAATTCTGTGCTGCTGACCATAGTGATATTACGAAAAGTTTTTTGAGACTTATCGAAGCGTTCAGTATGCCCATCAACTCTACGTGAATGAGAAAAAAATTATTGTAAAAGCAATAAAATGTATATATTGTTTTAAAAAGGCTTGCGAACCACATTTATAAAGTGACTATACTACTAACTATTTTTATAGTTACTGTTACAAAAAAAGAAACTAATTATTCACCGTCAATGCTAAATCAATGTCTTCGGTCAAATGAACAACCCAGGCAAATCATATGATCTGCCCAATTGATATAAGTATCTTGGATGTTGATTTTCTTCTTTGTGACAGGTCGACGCTTTCTGAGTATAATATTTTGAGTTTCATTTGAATTTATTTTCACTTCTCATTTGTCGAAGTATAAGAGTACTTTATCAGCAGAATTTTTAAATTTATTGGAGATGGTACCTATTCTATATGGTGACGTGTGCAGAGTCATATCATCAGCCAATATAGCTGTATGAACATGTTTAATTTTAGGAACATTATTTGGAGCATAAACGTGTTTACGACGCAAAGCCGAGCCTGACGCCTGTAATTTATGATATAACAACTCTAAGCTATACCATATAATTCAATGAAGCACTTGAATAACCACTTGTTACACTGCTAACAAAATTCTTTATTACCGCAATAATCAGTTTTTCCCCTAATAGCATAAAATGACGATCGTTTATACTCTGGTCTTAACCTTCATGGTCATCCTTAATTCTATTGGTAAATATAATGCTTTAATGTGTCTATAATTTTAAAACTGTTTTAAGCTTCCTGCATATATCAATTTGTCCGACGTTATTCATCAGAAAAAACATAAGTTAGATTGGAAGCGGAATCCACCCCCTCCCCCTTAGTTTATATCACGCTTACAGTAAAATTTAGCTGAAGGGCGCCCAGGTGAAAAAATCCGCTGAATATCCACAAACAGTAAAACTGATCAAATGATATTTGTAAATCTGTAAGATATTTAAAAATTTTTTGAAATGCTTTAAAACTTTAAAAATCGAGTTGTTAACTCCTCGGGCCAATAGATCACGTAAAATTTATAATTAATGGATATTGCAATATAAGAAACTATAATGATTCTTATACAGGAATACTCTTAGATATTAGTACGGAAAAACGATAAAAATTTGCTAAGTCTATGAATTTATCACAATACAATAAAATTTGAATCTAAAATAATTCAATTGTTGTAATAGATTGCAACTACGTTACGAATTATGTGCTTTGTGAATACAAGATAGATAGCATTTGCTTTAATATGTATAATGTAATAATAAAGAAAATGCATCAACCTTTTCTTTCATAAAGTGTACCTCTTTGGCTAATAACAACTTTATCTGGTTTTCTGATACGTAAAACAAATGTTTCTAAATCAATGACAAACTCAGTACAGTTTTGTTGAAATAACTTCAACACAAAGATGCAAATATCAAGTATCTTTTTGTTGATTATGTACCTGGGATGCCTTATTTTCCAATAAAAAAAATTAAGTTTCCTTCACAGCTGATTCTATAGAAAAACTTATTTTTACTATTAAAAACTCAGAATAGCAAGATACTTATAAAAAACATTTCTTGTTTCTTCTTGCAGAATTCAGTTTACAGTTCGAATGTTTACCTAACGGCGCTCCTATTCCCGGTATCCCTCGTGGAACACCATCTTCTTCTTCTTTTTCTTCCTCTTCTTCTTCTCCTTCTTCTTCTCCTGACAGACAACGTTCTCCTGCCCGGTTTCTTTCTTCTTCCAATCCTCCGCTTCGTGTCAGGTCTAGGTCTCCTTCTGCCAGACATATAGTTTTATCTACCACGCTTATTGTTTCATCTGATGGAAGAAGATATGGACTTGACCATCTCGAATTTATTCGACTCACTTCCTTAAAGAATCCTGACCGGCTTTTCGAACTTCGAAGATACACGTTTCCTGTGGGTAGCCGAATTCGAATACTCAATAAAAGGAAAGTCTATCGGCAAGTGCCAGCTGAAGAACAAATTGTATTATCAACGTTCGGCGGTGATGTATATGCAATATTAGAAAGTACTGATGTTTTTGCTGGAATATATCGAAATAATGTGTACACTCGTAATATAACACGGGCAAAAATAAACATGGAAAGCGGCAGGATTAGTCCACTTACCCCAGAAGAAGTTACAGAAATTCCAGTAGGCAAAAGTCGCTCAATTTTATCAAATTTTAGAGTAGATCGTGTGAACCACAATCTTTTACACCATTAATTTAATTTTTTTTTAAATGTCAAAGTAGAATATAAAATTGTATGTGATTCGATATCGTGTTAAAATGTGACAAGTAACTTTTAATTACTGAAATAATAATGAAAGGTTAGTAAATTATGATTCTCAAGGCTTCCATCTCTCGTTAATCCCCTAGTCAGTCTTTTCCAAACTTAAATAAAGAAATTTTCATTTTATCCCTTCACGGAAATATTTTCTGAAAAAAATTATTATAGATTTAGCATTGACGGTAAATAATTAGTTTCTTTTTTTTGTAACAGTAACTATAAAAATAGTTTTTTAAGTTACTTTATAAATGTGGTTCGCAAGTCTTTTTAAAAATATATACATTTTATTGCTTTTACAATAATTTTTTTTTTATTTACGTAGAGTTGATGGGCATATTGAGCGCTTTGATAAGTCTGAAAAAACTGTTTGTAATACCAATATGCTCAGCAGCACGGAATTTGCGGACATACACCTTTTTTCTAAAAAAATACAAGAGCATTTTATTTCTGTGTGATTATTATATTTTTTGTATAAATTAAACTGCATTAAATTCTAAAGAGCTCGCAGCCCGAAACTTTTGTCTTTTCCAAGGAGTCTACTCAATCATGAAAAGAATTCCCAGACAATTCCAAGCCTTTTCCAGGTATAATTTTTCTTTGTGCGGAGCCATTCAAGCATTAATTATTATTTTATAAAAATATCAATCCTACACCCCTCTAAGGTATTACATAATATCTGCGAAATTCTATCGAATAATAAAATAAATTACTAATACAAAGCACATAATAAATCATTTTTTTAATTTTTTTCTGCAGTTCACTAAGAATATCAGGTATGTTCTTTTTGATTTTTTTTTGTCTTGGATGTTTCAAGACTATCATTCAGTGAAAACTAAATCTTCGCTAAAGCCGTTTTAAAATTAAAAACCATTCACTAAGTCAGCAAATTAAAATACCCTATTTTTTGAAAATTAAGTATGACATAAAACCAAGTTAGGCCAGCAAAACTGTTTCCTAAAAACTTCTCAGAAGGAGGATCCCCTAACAAATGCTTTGCTAAATTAATTTAAAAAAATTTGGATTTACAATTACCGCTAGGTTTCGATTTCAGAATATGTAGTTGAAATTTTTTTTCGCTTTCGTGGCAAGTCATCTGACATTAGCTGTTTAGCTTGATGCGACTGCGCATGCGCAATGGATCCCAAGCACAAATTAACAGGTGGACCCTTATGGCATGCTACGTTTTGTTTATAAGTCCTTCTTCTTGCTATAATATAAAACAATTTAAATGTTATTTTTTCAGCTTAAAATAAAATAGTCGAGTTTTTGTAGAACACAGAGTGACAATAAAAATTTTTAGCAGGGATCAATTTGTGCAATTTTTGTCGATTAATTTTTTTTACATCACCTACTGTATAAGAGGAAACTAGGCATTTAATTTTTTTTGATACTAAAAATTGATTTTTTCAAAAGCGGCTTCGGCGAGGATTTGGCTTTCACCGAAAAATAATTTCAAAACATCTTAGATAAAAAATCAAGCAAAATATTCAAGGTGTTCGAAGAGTTCAAGTCGTTGCAATGTCGCAGTGCCATGAATTTAAATAATAATTCAAATAATTTTGTTGTATTTAATTTTTGTTTCATTTTCATGCTTAAAATTTATTTGGCACTTCACATACTGATATGTAGAATAAATGATATTTTCTAGAGATTAGTAAAAATGTTTGGTAGGAGGTTTGCTACGAATAAGTGTGATATTAGTATTATAAGGGTACTTGCATGGATGAAATAGTATATTGTGTATCAAGGGCGTTATTGAAGCTGTTGACGAGTGTGAACTTGCCGCCCAAACCTTGATACAGACAATACTTTTTGAAGTACCTTCCTCAATAACCAGTATGAGAAGCATATCTCTTTTTAAGATTAATATATAGTATATTTCAGTTCAATATCTTAGATATTAACAGCTGGCTTTTATCGATGGCCAGCAGATCTAATTGAGTCCATTTCTAGCCTTCGAGACACTGAAAATTTTTCTTTTTAGCTTAGCTTCTGCACATTCAAATACAAAAAGTGCACTCGCGATATCATTATGGTAAGTTTTTAAATCAAAGGTCGGCTTTACTATTGAATTGAAAATGCAATAATCTTCATATTTTACAACTATTGCATTTCACCTTGTAGATTTTCAGGATCTTCATGCTGCAAGTTTTTGTATTTTAATCTAGCTGCCTTGATCAATTCTTTTTCGGTTTTAGTCTTTAATTTGCAGGCTGGTGGGATATATAAGACAAGACGTGTATCATCTTGGTCAGAAGTCACGTCAGCCTCCTTAAGTTCTAGGTCGTTTTGTGATATCGGAAAGTACAAATGAGTTTCTCTGTCCATTTTGTTCTCCTTGAAATTGTTAGCTTTTGAATTGTTTCTTTTCTAAAGTAAGCATTTTTTAAATGAAGCTTCTAAAAATTTCCGTAACATAATACCAAATTCAGAATTGTCAATAGAATTTTTATCATTTGACTGATTTTTTTTAATTCGTCAGTTCTAATTTTAAGGACAAGCCCATCGCCCTTAATACCGTCCTGATCAGACACAAAAATATCACATGTTGCTGTTACTATGGTGTAAGTAGTGCATTCCCTGCCGTCATCATACATATTATATATGACGTCCCACTGATGAGTTAATACTGCTCATCATCAATATTTTGCTCCCATGGTTTCAAAGGCTGCGTCCTTAGAATCAGGTTCTTGACTTTTCTCTTAAATAAATTTACAAATCGTCATCGTGACTTCATAAATTCGCCCTAAAGATAGCATCTTTGATGCGACTGTCATTTTCTCTGTTTTTGGCTAGGAAATGAAGACACCTAAGTGCTTGATTTAAAGAAATCATCACGCTATGGACAAGGATGTAGGGAGACTCGTGTCTGTAGATTTTGTCCTTAAAAGTGACGTCATCCTGGAGTCTGCATCGGTCCTGCGTTTTGTCGACGCAGAGTCTTCGAAAAAAAACATATGCATTTTAATCTGCGACGCCTCTTTTGTAAACGATCTTATAGATATAATTAGCTTTTTGACATTTCAAAGGTAGCAACTTTGAATTTCGAATTTTAAGGTTATAAAGCTATACCAGCGGCCTGTGGTCAGTTTATAATTTAAATTTTCTCCCATACAGGTACTGACGGAAAGTTTTTACTGGCAGCAAAATTGCGATTTTCTTATCAAAATCTTGACTCACAATACACCCACTACCGTAATTTGAAGCCTTACTTAATCCAATATATGGTTCACAGAATTCTGGGTATTGCTGTAGAGAATAAGTGCATAAAATGTAGTTTAGTTTATTAAAGAATTTCTGTTGACCATCGGTCCATCTAAAACAAGAATTTTTTTTAACAAGTGAGAAATAGATTTTGCTATGATTGAAAAATTAGGAATGAATCAGTAATAATAACCGGCAAGCCCTAAAAACTATTTAATGTTTTTTATACTTTCAAGTCGAGGTGATTTACGGACGGCTTCCACCTTTTTCGGGTCAGGCTGCACCCCATCACGAATGACAATATTTTTCTTGCAAGTAACCCCCTACCGGGAAAAGTAACATTTTTTTATAGAAGAGAGAGCTCAGCTTTACCGAAGGTTCTAAAAAAGTCATGAATTTTTTCTTGTGTTCGTCCAATAAATCGGCATAGATAACTATGTCTTCCATGAAAACGAACAATTCCACACCCTGTAGATAAAAAAAAACTCGGTCCAACAATTTTTTAAAGGTTGGGGGGGGGGGGTAAGTGTGTTTAAGGCCAAAGTGCTTCCTATTGTGGTGATAGCGTCCGTGTAATGTCGAGAAAGCAGTTTTAGTTTTTGTGTCAAAATGCATTTTTATTTTATGTTAACCCATGTCAAGGTCGAGAGCAGAAAAATATTGCGTGCCACCTAATTGATCTAATATTTGCGAAATGTTTGGTAAGGAGCGCGCGTCTTTTATTGTCTTTTTGTTCAATTGGCAAAAGCCTACGACCATTTGCTATCGTCTGTGTTCGTCCGGGTCAGGTTGTTTTGGAACAATACATTCTGGAGAATTGAAAGGCGAGTCAAAATCTGCTATAATACCCTGCGCTAATAAATTTTTCGTTTAAGTTCAGATTTCTTTATTTTGCATGTCTGATTGTCTACATCGTCGGTGAAAAAATTGGAATGTTGTCGGTCATATATATTTTGTGTGGAATAACGTCAGTGGCACCCACAACGTTCCCTTGAATGTAAAAGCAATAAGAAAATTTGATTATTTGATCAATAAGGCTGTTTCTCTCTTCCTCATTTAACTCTCAGCGAATAAGTGCCTCCATTAATTCATTAACTCTGACGGAGGATTGCTTCTCTTTCACCACTTGCACATTCTTCCTCTCTCTCTCTTTTGAATTATTCTCGTAAGCTTTCTCAAGAACATTGTATTCCTTTAGCTTTACAAGAAAAATCGTGATTTCAAATTCGAGAAGATTAGTATTTATGGCAAAAACTCTTATATAGCCATTTTCGGGCCCGATTATACTTTCGCCTATAAAAATTCCTGCCCCTTTTTTTACTCTTTCTAAGTAGTCCTCTTCTACGTCTTCATTTCAAATTGTTAAAGTAATCGATTTTCGCATTCAAGAGGGTAAATTGATTGTACTCGGACTTGCGGCATCGTTTACGGGTATTTCTAGCACTATGTTCTTTTCACTAAAATGCAAAGAAACAGATTTTTCCAGCAGAAATTAAGTGCCTTATATTCCGCAGGAAGTTATCAAAAAGTTTTTTTTTTGTCAAATGAAGATTTACTGTCCTGTCGAAAACAAATAGTTTCACACAGGTTCGAATTTTCAGCACACCCTGCCTGATGTCTGTCAGGTAATACGTGATTGATCGATCACGCCGCATTTTTTTGCGTATAAACGATTCCTCTATCAAGTTTGAATCGCAACCTTTGTCTACTAAAAAGATCGCTACTTTGTTATAAAATTTTATTATGGAATTTTACGTTTTTTATTTCTATATGCGGACCATTTATTGATTTTGATTCTTTGATTGAGTGCACTGACCTTTCAAATGGCTGAGGCTTTGAATGCCATTTAATGTGCTTTGATGAGGAGCATTTAGAGAGTTTAAAGGCTCCTACGACTATGCCCCGACCCGAGAACGTTAATTTTTTACTTAAATACCTTCGCTTTTCGCTTAAAACAAGTCACGTTTGAGTGCCCGACCTAAGAAATACTCGCATTTTATCCTCTGCCTGTCTCAAGAATCAAAACTGTCATGCTCAAAACTACCTTTTGTGTTTAGTACTATAATTCGCGCTCATTGCAGTTACGAGAGGTGTGACCTTCCTATTCATACTAGCGTACTTTTACGGCTACTATAGAAGCAGAGAATTGCGATTCCGCAATTCTTGATATAAGGTTTTGCCTTCCTTTCAATCTTTGGTTTTAATCATTTTAGAAGTAAGGGTTGCAGGTTAAGAGCTATCTGTGCCTCTGCAGATTTGTACTTGCGCGCAAAAGTCTAAAAATAAATATTGCTTCTAGTGAATAAAAGAATGAGTTTCACTACAATTTTTGGAAAAAGCTATGTCGCTTTCCTTTAAGATACATGAGGATGCCGTATGAGCAAAATGTTAAGGAATATCCGATCGATCAACTGTACTAGCCTGATTTTTAGGTATATTTGCAGGCGGTCGCATTATGTAAGACCTTGGGATCCTACTCTATAACCTATCGGTTCTAACACGCGTTAATCGTAGTTAATTTTCAAATCACTACGCAAGTTTAGTAATTCATCAATAGTGTGTAGAGATTTATTATCTCTATCTACATTTTGCTGAAGGCTTGTGGGACTTTCCATCACTTCTGAATCTTCCACTTTCTTAGATTTTAGTTCTCTTTGAAATGATACATTTTTTTATTACTACTTTGAAACCCTGTATAATTTCAGAAAAATTTCAGTTTTACAAAAATTTTTATTGGATATTAATTAAATTCAAAATATCTGAATTTGCAATATTTATTTAACAACATAAATTCAGCGAAATTTGTTCTACGTCCTTAAGAAACGATTTAGGAGGATGTTGGAAAGACTTGACTGCTTGGGAAAAAACGCAATACAAAATTTAAGTACTATTCATTAGTCTAACCAAACCTTAAGCTGTTCATAGTGTATATTTACATAATCCAAAAACAAATAGCTAGGTGATTTTTAAGATAAATCTTTACTCCACAGTAGCATGACGCTGAACTTTTTTCTTTATTGAATAAAGAATTACGCTCCTGCACATTCACTGCACTAAAACAAAACTACCCAGATCCTCTGTCAGCTTGCCTCGTGGTTCATCAGTGAAGTTCCTCGTTGTATATCCACAAAAATCCCTCGACGACCCTCGAAGAAGAACTTTCAGCAGAAATGATTTGCAGCATTAAATTTTACAAAAAAAATAGAAGGATTCAGGAAACGCTACACAGAAACACAGAAACACAGAAAAGAATCAAGAAAACAGTAACGATTAGCAACGTAACAATGAGGCAGGAACACAAGAACAATCGGCAATAGGGTAGAAACGCAGAAATGATAAGACAAAAATTCAGCAACATAGCAGCATTTTAGACAAAATTTTTCGTTCATCAAAGAACTGGATTCATTTAATAGCTCAGGTACAGATCAGCGACAGTCAGCATTAATCGTCGAATATCAAAGCGACCTTACTTTCACAAGTAAAGAAATTAGTCCATTTGAAATCTCCACGTAAAATTGTAGCGCCACACACTAGCAAAAATTTAATAATTAATTTAACACTCTAAGATCTTAATAAATATAATGTTTTTCACTTGCGAGAAAGTAAAATTTACAACTAATATTGTTTCTTTTTATCAATAGTTTACGTCAAATAAATCCTATACACAAATAGTTCGCTGTTCTTTCCTATTGACATAGGAAGAAAAGTTTGATTTTCAAACACAGTACTGACACTTCACGGAAGCAAAGCAAGATAAAAAAGCTCACAAATACTCAGTTTTTCGAAGCATTTAAAAAAACCCGCATATAAATGTCGAATTTTTCTGCAGCAAACTATCCCGATGGCGAGTGACCACATATGTTATAAGCAATGCAGGTCGTAGACGCGGAATTTATTTTATTGGTCGAGTTTTGTTGATGTAAATGAGGTTAAATGAGTATTGTAATTATTTCATATAACTCTCCTACAAGTAAGCCTGCATTTAACAACAGCTAAAGTACGCAATCTTTACTGTAATTATTAGTGCCGAGTACAAAATCCACAGTTCATCAGGGAAACATGCAGACAGTTTTAAAGTAGAATTTAATCTTACGAGTCTCTTCTCTATAACCCTTCACTCAGCCGTCACTCCACCCTCAAGCATCTTCACTCTCTGTTCGAGGCCCCGTCGGGGTGGGTCAACTTTCGGAAGTGACATGACTGAAAAAGGATTTTCCACAAGAAAAAACCCGAACTTTTCTGGTTTAATCCGGTATTTCTCCGAATATCGTTAGCAAAATAGAGTTTTTTTTACTAATAAAAGTAATAAATCTTAGATCTTTTCTGTCCATGCACCGAACCCTAAGCAGATTAAAGAAAGTTTCTGCTATGCAAAATTTATTATTTTGGACATTTCAGGGCCCTATGCTGTCTAAAATTATTTAATTCTTTCCTAACATCCAGACTCTGTTTCTCTTCTTTAATTTTCGTACAATAACATTCAGGGATTTACAAAAATCTTAGATCTAAATTCACAATGTACAGCTGCGTTGACCACTTATAGACACATTCCAATTTTTTTTCAGAAGTGAATAAAATGCCTTGTTCCCTAAATAATTTGAAGCCCTTGGCCCACAGTCTTTTTCTAATTATTATTATTTCTGTACGTTATGCAGGATTCTAAACTTTCCCACTGTAAAAGCATTACAAACATTTCAGCGAACTTACACGGAAGTTCCCGCACAAAAGATTCAACTAATTCAATTAAATGTGATCGAGAGAGGAGCAGTCGCGATAGTCGCTCCTTAGACCTTGATACTATGGGCGACATCTAGCGGCTGTCTATCGTAAGCGGGCAGGACGTATGTGCTAACGTATGGGAAGCGGTCAGTTCACTTCATAAGTAAGGGCAGGCAAGCGTTATAAGTAGTTTACTAATATCACTACGCCAAAGGAGATGGGAGTGAAGCTGTACGTCGTCCCACAAGCGCGAGACATCGGCGTTCCTTACCAAACCTTGTTTTAGTAAAGACGTATGAAGTTTTGTTTTAATTTTTCTGACTTGGTGCATGTAATGCACAGAGCCGTTGGAACAGTGACTTCTGGAGAGCGGTGTCTCTTTTGAGATATCTTGGAGGTAGACCCTGTCGCATAGCGGTGTAACTCAAGCTGTAAGCGGCTCTTTAGAAATTCAAGTAAGATAGACAATTTATGCTTGTTATTATTACTTTGTTAGCGGACGCTTTTAGTCCCCGATTCAATAATTATCATTCGCGTTGCCTAAAGTTAATAAATAAACTGATTTAATATTAGATCATATGAATAGTTTGCTCCGGATTTGCGTTATTACCACCGTAGCGGTATTTCATCGTGAGTCTTGCCTTTAAAACGGAAAATTTCGCGTTCTGAAAAAGAGTTAATTCACTTTTTGGTTTCGAAACCCTTATAGTCTAGGGGCCTTTTTATAGGCAACAGTTAATCGGCTTTTCCGTTATTCGTTTACCGACTTCCCCGCCATTAATCTACGACTCGGGCTGAAAGCTTAGAATCTAGAAATTATGTGCGACAACTTAGATTCAAGTCCCCATCGTAATAGGCTCTTTTAAATAATATTATTTTAGTTTTGTTACATTTAATTTCTTTCTTTTTCGAATGAAATGTTATATTTTTATACAATATTGAGGATTTGTGCTTATTTTACTTTTATGTTACCCTCTTTCTTTTTGCTAATAAATTCTTTCTGCATAAAAGAGGCTCTTAGATTTTCTTTCTTTTTAACTCACAACACTTATCGAGGACGCTGAGCTAGGCGGAGAGCAAAGGACGACAAACAAAATCCGTTAAATTTGTCTAAATTTATTTTCAGGGTGGTGTATATTACATCTGGCATGAGCCACACAGTTTTTTAACTCTTGGGCTTAAGTCCTGAAAAGGGAACTAAACAAGTCCAAAAAAATATTACGCCTTTATAAACTCGACTGAGGTGCCATCATGCTTAACTATTACTAGGATTACCAAATCATCAACATAAGTAATCAATAACCAAAGGCCACTGGGTAACGAAAGAATTCTTTTCTGTAAACATTTTCTTGAAACTTTTATCTTTAGTTTCTGACGATGCAGTGAAGTATGTGCTATTCTGCTTTTCAACATAGCGCGCATTCACATGTTTGCGGTGTGACTTATTTCGTATGCTTGAGATGTACCGTATATGGATTCAATTAGATTGTTACTAACTAGGGTAAAGCAAATCTCTGAAATTTGGGTTGTCATAGTAAAATTATGTTGCCTATTAGGACAAATACCACGCGCTTAAAATTAAAAAAAAAATATTAAGTCCTTCAAATTCTATAACTCACGAGAAGTTACTTAATATGTATCGGTCAAGAGAAAAAAACCATTATATATATTTTTGGCTTCAATAAGTTTTTGGAAGATTTTTTTGTAGTTTATTCGTTTATTTTAAGTTCAAAAATTAAAGTTATGGTGATTAAAACGATTTAGCACCATCAATTAGCTATTTTCACTTTAACTACCAGCTAACTTCACTTTGTTTTATGCTGAAAGAAAAACAATGGATTAAATACATAGGACAAATCTTTATTTTTGTAATATCTTCGTAATAAATAATTATAGTTATTTTATTATTTTATTGAATAGTTATTAAAATCTAACAACTATTTTTTAAATACACTTATACAGAAAAAATTAGTTTTTACGAAGATATTAGCGAAATAGGGCAAAAATGAACCGAA
>JAUELO010094199.1:0-18005 GCA_032357855.1 Amphibolips quercusostensackenii | reverse complement strand
TTTTATATATATATATATATATATATATATATATATATATGTTTTTTGTTTTAATTTCAAATTATTTTCAATTTTTTTCAAACTTCAGAATAAAATCTTTTAAAATGATTCGAATTTTTCTAAAATTTTATTAATCTTGCAAAATTGAAAAATGTTGCTTTAAAATCATCGACATTCTTTTTCGAAAGTTTAGGAAATCATTTGAAATGTTTTTAAATATTTAAAAATATTTCCTTTTAATCAATTTATAAAAATAAAAAATCAATTAAAATTTTTCCTGTGAAAAGCAATTCAAAACTTTATTTAAAAATTTTTCTAAATCTACATTTGGGTTGAAATGTCTTAAAATATTTTCAAATTTTGAATTATTTTTGAGTCTTTTCAAAACTTCCAAGACTTTGAAATATCTTTAAAAAGAATTCAAAGCTTTCCTAATCTTTTTTTTTAATGCTGAAAACATTTAACAAATGTTTACAAATAAAACAAATTTTGAGCAATGTTATTCAAAATTCAACCAAAGAAATGATTTTTTTATTTTATTTTTTACTAAAAGGAGAAGGATTAGAAAAAGAAGAAGAAGGAAACGGAGAAGGAGTGAAAAAAGGAGAAGGAAAAGGAATCGTATAAGGTGGAAAAGAAGTAGAATGAGAAGGAGTAGAATGAGAAGGAGAAGGATTAGAAAAAAAGGAAGAAAGCGCTAAAAAGTAGGAAGATTAGAAGCAGAAGGGGTAAGAGAAAAAAAGAAGGGCTAGGGGAAGTAAAAGGAGGAGGAGGAGTAGAATAAGGAGGAGGAGTAGAAGAAGGAGGAGGAGAAGAAGAAAGAGTACAAGGAGGAGTGAAAGGAGGATGAAAATTAGTAGGAGTAGGAGTAGAAGGAGGAGGAGAAATCATTTAAAATATTTTTAAATACTTCCATTTAATCAATTTTTAAAAATAAAAAATTAATTAAAATTTTTTCTGTAAGAAGCAATTCAAAACTTTATTTAAAAACTTTTCTAAATCTTCATTTTAGCTGAAATGTCTAAATATATTTTCAAATTTTAAATTATTTTTGAGTCTTTTCAAAACTTCCAAGACTTTGAAATATCTTTAAAAAGAATTCAAAGCTTTCCTAATTTTTGTTTAATGCTGAAAACATTTTAAAAAATGTTTACAAATAAAACCAAATTTGGAACAAAGTTATTCAAAATTCAACCAAAGAAATGATTTTTTTAATTTCATTTTTTACTAAAAGGAGAAGGATTAGAAGAAAAAGAAAAAGGAAACGCAGAAGAAGGAGTAAAAACAGGAGGAGGAGAAGGAATAATATAAGGAGGAAAAGGAGTAGAATGAGAAGGAGTAGAATGAGGAGGAGAAGGATTATAAAAAGGAGAAGAAAGCGCTAAAAAGTAGGAAGATTAGAAGCAGAAGAGGTAAGAGAAAAAAAAGGGGTAGGAGAAGTAGAAGGAGGAGTAGAATAAGGAGGGGAAGTAGAAGGAGGAGGAGAAGAAGAAAGAGTACAAGGAGGAGTAAAAGGAGGATGAAAATTAGTAGGAGTAGGAGTAGAAGGAGGTGGAGAATGATGAATGATGAATTGTCAACTGGTAAGATTAATTTTTTAATTTTTATTATTAAATTTTTTTTTTAAAGATTAAGGCAACATAATTGTTGCCTTTATTATTAAAGAATAATTTACAATTTGAATTTCCTCTCCTAGAAATAAGTAAATAATTTCGTTCCACCTATTTTTTTAAAGAGGATTATAAGACCAATGATAAGATATAATTGCTTTGCAACTTATTAACATAATTATAAAAGGTTTGCAAGCTAAACAATTTATTGAATTAAAAAAATGCTTTCAACAACAAATTGCAACCAAATGATTCAAAATTCAACCAAAGAAATGATTTTTTTATCACATGTTTTACTAAAAGAAGAAGGAGTAGAGAAGAAGGAGTAGAATTAAGAGGAAAAGGAGTAGGATGAGAAGGAGAAGAATTAGAAAGAGGAGAAGAAGGCGTAGAAGAAGGAGGAAGATTAAAAGGAAGAAAAAGGAAAGGCGAAGTAAAAGGAGGTCGAGTAGAATGAGAAAGAGGAGTAGAATGTGGAGAAGAAGCAGAGTGCGAAGGAGAAGGATTACAACGAGGAAAAGTAGTTTCAGAAGGAAGAGGAAGATCAGAACACGGAGAAAGGGGAGAAGAAGTAGAAGGAGGAGGAGTAGAAGTAGAAGTAGGAGAAGAAGAACAAGTACAAGGAGGAGTAAAAGGAGGATAAGAATTAGTAGGAGGAGAAGGAGTAGAAGGATGAGGAGAAGAATTAATAATGAATTTACAACTGATAAGATTAATTTTCTACCAAAAAAGAATCCTTTTGTGATTTTTCCAATTTGTCGAAAAGGTTAAGAACATACTCGTTGCCTTTATAATTAAAGAATTATTTACAATTCAAATTCTCTCTTTTAAAAATAAGCAGATAATTTCGTTCTATCTATATTTTAAAGAGGATTATAAGATCAATGATAAGATATAATTGCATTGCAACTATTTTACAAAATTATAAAAGATTTGTAAGCTAAAACATTTTTTTTAATTGAAAAAATGTTTTCAACAACAATATAAAATAAATTTTAAACAAAATGATTCAAAATTCAACCACAGAAATGATTTTTTAATTAAATTTTTTACTAAAAAGAGAAGAGATAGGAGAAGAAGAAGAAAGAGAAGAAAGCGTAAGAGGAGGAAAATTAGAAGGAAGCGTAAGAGAAGGAGGAAGATTAGAAGGAAGAGAAGGGGAGGATAAGTTGAAGGGGGAGGAGGAGTATAATGAGAAGGACGAGTAAAAGGAGAAGAATGAGAAGGAGGTGGAGAAGTAGAAGGGAGAGGAGGAAAAGTAGAAGGGGTGAAGGAGTAGAGAGGGAAGAAGAGTTGAAGTAGAAGAAGGAGTAGAATGAGAAGAAGGAGTAGAAGGAGAATGAGAAGAAGGAGTACAAGGAGGAGTAGAAGGAGGATGAGAATTAGTCAATTGAGGAGCAGAAGGATGAGGAGTAAAAGGATGAGGAGTAGAAGGATGAGGAGAATGATGAATGATGAATTTTGAACTAATAACATTAATTTCCTATCAAAAGAGAATGCTTTTGTTATTTTTAAAATTTGGTCAAAATTTTAAAAACATAATTGGTACCTTTATAATTAAAAAATAATTTACAAATAAAGTTTTACATTTTGAAAATAGGTAAATAATTTTGTTCTACCTATTTTTTAAAGAGGATTGTAAGATCAGTGATAAGATATAATTGCTTTGCAACTTGTTTTCAAAATTATAAAATATTTCTTAGCTAAACAATTTATTCAAATTAAAAAAATGTTTTCAATAACTACAAAAAACAAATTTTCAAAAAAATTATTCAAAATTCAACCAAAGAAATGATTTTTTAATTACATTTCTTACTAAACATTTTTTACGTAAAAGAATGAGAAAGATTAGAAGGAGGAGAAGGGGAGGATAAGAAGAAGGGAGAGAAGGAGTATAATAAGAAGGAGTAGAAGGCGAAGAAGGAGGAGAATGAGAAGGAGAAGGATTGAAAAAGGAGAAAAATCGTAAAAGAAGGACGAGAATGAGAAGGAGAAGGAGGTAGAGAAGTAAAAGGGAGAGGAGGAAAAGTAGAAGGGGGAGAATGAGTAGAGGAGAATAAAGAGTAGAAGTAGAAGGAGGAGTAGAATGAGAAGGAAGGAGTAGAAGGAGAAGAAGGAGAAGGAGAAGGAGTACGAGGAGGAGTAGGAGGAGTAGGAGGAGGATGAGAATTAGTAGAAGGAGATGGAGTAGAAGGATGAGGACTATGATAAATAAAGAATTTTCACCTGATAAGATTAACTTTCTACCAAACACGAATCCTTTTCTCTTTTTTAAAATTTGTTCAAAAAGTGAAGAACATAATTGTTGCCTTTATAATTAAAGAATAATTTACCATTTAAATTTTTTCTGTTAAAACTAAGTAGATAATTTCGCTCTCCCTATTTTTTTAAGTGAATTACAAGCTCAACTTTTTGTTAAAAATTAAACTGCCTCCGACTGATTAAAATGCTGAATATGATGTAACCAGACATCCATTTGAAAGAGTTTTTTTAAGATATGGAGTTTGCATTTCTACAGTGGGCGAGCGGAACCTGAATGTGAAACCTTGCTGACAATGAGTTTACGTCTTACGAGATTCTCTTTTTTCCAGGCTCGGAGGTAAGAACATAAAGATTTGTAAATTTGAGCTGGGGGTCATTTGACTTTTTGTAAATTAATCACAAATACCAGTTTCATTGGGTTTGGCGGTTAGAGGCCAACCGTAAATTACGTAACATATTATTACCAGCTAAAGAAACCTTTCACACTTAACTCACTTAACTGCCGTATTCATATTTTGATGCTTTATAACAGGAAATTGAAAACCAGAAAATCAGAAATTAAAATAATTTAAATTTAAACTTTGCAGACTTCAAACCAAAAATGCTCTAAAAAATATGGCAGCTGATTTTGAATTCTCTTTTGTCAAAGCTCTTTTTGTTAAAGCTCTTCTGTTAAAGCTCTTTTGTTAAAGCTTTAACGAATACACTCTCATCACTTATATCGTGTTTCGCACTCGATTTTGTCAAAAATGCGAACTTTTCAACACTATTATATCAAATGTATATTAAATTTACTTCTGTACCTCGCTTTTCCATACATAAGGTTTTTTTTTTTAATGTTAATTTTTACAATTTAAACCAAAAAAAAGCATTCTAGCGTACACTGGTTCAAAGAAAATTTTTAGATACAATTTAGGCGAAAAATTTTGTTAAATAAAATGTTATTGTAACTTGTGTCGTTTTTCCAAAAAGTTCACTTTTTTACCCCTAACGTATTTTTATAATTAAACTTTATTACAAATTTGTAGATCTTTTTTGGTTGAAAATTTTTTGTCTTTACATTTTTTCTTCTCTTGTGTCATTTTTTTCAAATTATTTTTTATTTTCATATATTTGTTCAAGATTAAAACAAAAACTACGAGTTTCATCAAAAAATAATCAATAAAAAATTTATAAATAATTTTGGGGGGTTAAAACAATAAATTAAAGAAAAAGTTAAATAGTTAAATGTTCAAACAATAAGATGAATTTTCAATGAAATAGATGAATTTTTAACCAAAAACATTAATTTTCAACTAAGAAGATAAATGGTAAACCAGAAAAGACAAATTTTTAACAAAATTCATGAATTTTTGAGCAAATAGTAGAATTTTCAACTAAAAATATAAATTTGCAATAAAAAATGAAATAGTTGAATTTTTTAGGTAAATACCTTCTTTTTAAAGTCAAATTTTCAAAAAATAGTTAAATTATCAAACAAAAAGATAAATTTTCAATTACATAGATGAACTTTTAATTAAAAATATTCATTTTCCACTAAGAAGATAAATTTTCAACAGAATACATGGATTTTTAACCAAATAGTTCAATTTTCAACAAATAATATACATTTTTAACCAAAAAAGTTAAATTTTCAGTTAAACCTATTATTTTTTTTTAAAGAAGAGTTTTCAATAAAATAGATGAACTTTTAACCAAAAACATTAACTATCAACTAAGAAGATAAATTTTCAACAAAATACATGGATTTCCAACTGAAAATATAAATTTTCAACCAAAAAAGTTAAATTTTCAGTTAGAACCATTATTTCTTTTTAAAGAAGAATATTTAAAAAATAGTTAAATTTAGAAACAAAGAGATGAATTTTCGATAAAATAAATTAAATTTTAACAAAAAACATTAATTTTCAACTAAGAAGATAAATTTTCAACCAAAAAAGTTATATTTTAGTTTAAACCATTATTTTTTTAAAGAACAATCTAAAAAAATAGTTAAATTTTTAAACAAAGAGATAGATTTTTTATCAAATAAATAACATTTTAACCAAAAACATTGATTTTCAACTGAAAATATAAATTTTTAACCAAAAAAGTTACATTTTTAGTCAAAACTATTCTTTTTTTTAAAGAAGAATTTTTAATAAAATAGATGAACTTTTAACCAAAAACATTAATTTTCAACTAAAAAGATAAATTTTTAACAAAGTACATGAATTTTCACCTAAAAATATAAATTTAAAAAAAAAAGTTCAATTTTCAGTTAAAACAATTATTTTTTTAAAGAAGAATTTTCAAGAAATAGTAAAATTTTCAACCAAAAAACTTAAATTTTCAGTCACAACTATTATTTTTTTTTTAAGGAGAATTTTTAATAAAAGAGATAAACTTTTAACCAAAAACATTACTTTCCAACTAAGAAGATAAATTTTCAACAAAATACATGAATTTTCAACTAAAAAATATAAATCTGCAACCAAAAAAGTTAAATTTTCAGTTAAAACCATTATTTTTTTTTACAAAAAAATATTTAAAAAATAGTTAAGTTTACAAACAAAGGGATGAATTCCCAATAGAATAAATCAAATTTTAACCAAAAACATTCATTTTTCTACTAAGAAGATAAATTTTCCACCAAAAAAGTTTAATTTTAGTTCAAACCATTATTTTTTCAAAGAAGAATCTAAAAAAATAGTTAAATTATTAAACAAAGAGATAAATTTTCAATAAAATAAACAAAATTTCAACCAAAAACATTAATTTTCAACTAAAAATATAAATTTTTAACCAAAAAAGTTAAATTTTCAGTCAAAAACATTATTTTTTTTTAAGAAGAATTTTTAATAAAATAGATAAACTTTTAACCAAAAACATTAATTTTCGACTAAGAAGATAAGTTTTCAACAAAATACATGAATTTTTAACTAAAAATATAAATTTTCAACAAAAAAGTTCAATTTTTAGTTAAAACAATTATTTTTTTTTAAGTAGAATTTTCAAGAAATAGTAAAATTTTCAAATAGATAAACTTTTAACTAAAAACATTAATTTTTAACTAAGAAGATAAATTTTTAACAAAATACATGAATTTTCAACTAAAAATATAAATTTTCAGTTAAAACCACTTTTTTAAGAAGAATTTTCAAAAATTAGTTAAATTTTCAGTTAAGACCATTTTTTTAAAAAGAATTTTTAAAGAAAAAAGGATGTTGAAAAAATTGTTAAATTTTCAAACAAAGAGATGAGATTTAAATTAAATAAATGCAATTTTACCCAAAAACATTAATTTTAAAGTACAAAGATAAATTGTCAACCAAATACATGAATTTTCAACTAAAAATATAAATTTTCAACAAAAAAGTTCAATTTTTAGTCAAAACAATTTTTTTTTTTAAAGAATTTTCAAGGAAATAGTAAAATTTTCAACCAAATACATGAATTTTTAAGTAAAAATATAAATTTTCAACCAAAAAAATTGAATTTTTAGTCAAAACCATTTTTTTCAAGAAAAATTTGCATAAAAAATAAATAAAAGAATGTTTGAAAAATAGATAAATTTCTAAACGAAGAGATGAATTTTCAATTAAATAAATGAAATTTTAACTAAAAATATCAATTTTCAACTTAGAAGATAAAATTTCAACCAATTACATGAATTTTTAACTAAAATTATAAATTTTTAACCAAAAAAGATAAATTTTCAGTTAAAACGATTATTTTTTTAAAAAGGATTTTCAAAAAATAGTTAAATTTTCAGTTAAAACCAATTTTTTAAAGAATTTTCAAAAACTAGTTAAATTTTCAAACAAAGGGATGAATTTTTAATAAAATAAATGAGATTTTAACCAAAAACATTAATTTTCGACTAAGAAGATAAATTTTGAACAAAATACATATGTTTTCAAACAAATAGTTGAATTTTCAACTAAAAAGATAAATTTCCAACCAAAAATAGAATAGTTGAATTTTCAATTAAAACCATTAATTAAAAAAAAGAAAAGTATTTATAAAATAGTTAAATTTTCAAACAAAGGGATGAATTTTTAATAACATAGATGAACATTCAACAGAAAACATTAATTTTCAACTAAGACGATAAATTTTTAACAAAATACATGAATTTTTAACTGAAAATATAAATTTTTAACCAAAAAAGTAAATTTTTAGTTAAAACCATTTTTTTTTTTAATTTCAAAAAATAGTTAAATTTCCAGTTAAAACCATATTTTTTTTTTGAAAAAATTTCAAAAAATAGTTAAATTTTCAAACAAAGGGATGAATTTTCAATTAAATAAATGAAATTTTAACCAACAACATTAATTTTCAACTAAGAAGATAAATTTTTATCAAAATACATGAATTTTCAACCAAATAGTTAAATTTTCAACTAAAAAGATCAATTTTCACCAAAAAAAGTTAAATTTTCAGTTAAGAGTATTATTTTATTTTAAGAAGAATTTTCAATAAAATAGATAAACTTTTTACTAAAAACATTAATTTTCAATTGAGAAAATGAATTTTCAGCTACGAAGATAAATTTTCACCAAAATACATGAATTTTCAACTAAAAATACAAATTTTCAACCAAAAAAAGTTAAATTTTCAGTTAAAACCATTATTTTTTTTTTAAGAAGAATTTTCAGAAAATAGTTAAATTTTTAAATAAAGAGATGAATTTTCAATAAAATAGATGAACTTTTAACCAAATTCATGAATTTTTAACTAGAAATATAAATTTTCAACAAAAAAAGTTCAATTTTCAATTAAAATCATTATTTTTTTTTTAGAAGAATTTTCAAGAAATAGTAAAATATTCAAACAAAGAGATGAAGTTTTAATAAAATAAATCAACTTTTAACCAAGAAGATTAATTTTTAACTAAGAAGATAAATTTTCAACCAAATACATGAATTTTCAACTGAAAATATCAGTTTCCAACAAAAAAAGATCAACTTTCAGTTAAAACCATTTTTTTTTTTTAAAGAATTTTTAAGAAATAGTCAAATATTCAAACAAAGAGATGAATTTTCAATAAAATAGATTAACTTTGAACCAAAAACATTAATTTTTAACTAAGAAGATAATTTTTCAACCAAATACATGAATTTTCAACTAAGTGTCAATTTTCGAACAAAAAAAATTAAATTTTCAATTAAAACCATTTTTTTAGAAGAATTTAAAAAAAAATTTGAATTTTCAGTTAAAACAATTTTATTTAGAAGAATTTTTAAACAAAAAAATAGAAGAATGTTCAAAAAATAGTTGAATTTTTAAACGAAGAGATCAATTTTCAAAAAATAAATGAAATTTCAACCAAAAACATTAATTTTTAACTAAGAAGATACATTTTTAACAAAATACATGAATTTTCAACTAAAAAAATTAATTTTTAACTAAAAAAGTTAAATTTTTAACCAAAAATGGAATAGTTAAATTTTCAGTTAAAACCATTAATTTTCAAAAAAAAAGAAAAATGTTTAAAAAATTAGTGAAATTTTCAAACAAAGAGATGAATTTTCAACTAAAATGATCAATCTTCAAACAAAAATTTAGTTTTTAACAAATTAGTTCAACTTTCAACGAAGTAGTTGAATTTTCAACTAAAAAAGATAAATTCTCGACAAAAAATATAATAGTTAACATTTGAACCTAATAAACAAATATATAACAAAATGGTTAAATTTTAAATTGCAACAGATTATTAATTTTAAACCAAACAGTTTCATTTTTAACAAAAAAAAAAAAAATAGAAATTTCAAAGATAGAAAGATAGAATTTTCAACTAAAATGAATCTTTCGAACAAAAAAAGTTAATTTTTAAAACAACGTAATTAAACTTTCAACCAAATAGTTATTTTAAAAACTAGAAACTATGAATTTTCAACTCAGAGGCTTAAGTTTCTGTAAGAAAGGCGACGTTTCTACCAAAAAATTACCTTTCTACCAAAAGAAGTGAATATTCGATAAAAAAAATTAATTTTCAAACCAAAAAAGCGAATTTTTTAGAAGGCAGTTGAATTTTCAACGAAAAAGTTAGTCTTAAGCCAAGGAAGATGACTTTTCTACAAAAAAAATTGAATTTCCTATCCAAAAAGATGAATTTTTCACATATAATTGAATTTTCAACCCAAAAATAAGAATTTTTAATAGAAAAGTAAATTTTCAAACAAAAAAAGATGAATGTTCAACTAATGAATTGAATTTTCAACCAATAAGCTTTATTTTTTACCAAAAATTGTACATTTCCATCAAAAGATTTAAGTTTTTAAATGAAAAAGTCGAATGTTTTCAAAAACGTTTGACTTTCAATGCCAAAAAGAAAATTTTCCATAAGAAATGGTAATTTTGAACCAAGAAAGCTGAATTTTCACCAAAAAATACGAATTTCCTATCAAAAGCGATAAATTTTTAATAAAAAAATTAAGTTTTCAAGTTAGAAAATCGAATTTTTTAGAAAAAAATGTGACTTTTGATCCCGAAAAGATAAATTTTCAATAAGAAAGTTAACTTTCAACGAAGAAAGAAGAGTTATCAACCAAAGAGCTAAATTTTTAACAAAAAAAAATTAATTCATTTTCAACCAAACTGTTTTATTTAGAATCAAATAGCATTCAACCTTTCAAGTCCTTCGAAATCTCTTCAAATTTTTGACATCCATATCTTGGTATCTTTTAAAATATCCTGAAATCTTTCTAATCTTTTTAAATCTTTTAACCTCTTTTGACCGATGTCCACATATGTGGACAGATATTGAATTTACAATAGTGACGTGCACTTTTTTTTCTGAAACCGCCGACAGCATTAAATTTTTCAAATAAAATATTACGAGGATTAATCGTGTTCTTTAATCAAAAATTAATTTTTCACAACGTCCCGTCCAAAAGTTCGACTTTTGACACCTGTGTCATCTACTTTCTGCCCTAGAGGAAAAAGTTAATTTCAGTTCTTCTTTCGATAGACAGGTCAGTGTGCGACGACTTTGAGTTAAATAGCCTGATCAATTGCGCATGTGTCCATCAAACATTTTAAAGATTTTCAGTTTCCAAAATTGAAAATTATTAAAATTTTTGAAAAATTTCAGAAATTTAAAAATTTTTCAAAACTTTTTGAAGCTTGCAAATTTTTAATTAATAAAATTTTTGAAAATTGCAAAAATTTGATAAATTCTCAAAAGTTTTGGAAATTTTGAAAAATTTTGAAAATATTCATAATTTTGAAATTTATTGAAAGTTTTAAATTTTTCGGAAAATTGTAAAAATTTCATAAATTCTTGGAAGTTTTAGAAATTTTGAAAAATTTTAAATTTTTTGAAAATCAATTTTTTTTAAAAAGTTTAAAAATAATGATAATTTTGAAATTTTTAAAAAATTTTAAACTTTTCAAGTTTTAAAAATTTTGGAAATTTTTTGAAATTCTGGACATTTTTTGGAAAGCTTGGAAATTATTCAAATTTTTATAAATTTTAAAAACTTTTCGAAATTTTGGAAACTTGGAAATTAAAAAAAAAAATTTTAATACTGATAATTTTGAAATTTTTTGAATGTTTCAAATATTTTTGGAAAGTTTGGAAAATTTTGTAAATTTTTATACATTTTTCTAAACTTTGGAAACTTTTTAAAGTTTAACATTTTTTTAAAGCAATACAATTTTTTAAAACAATCAAATTTTTTTTAAAAGTTTGGAAATTATTAAAATTTTTGGAAATTTCGCAAATTGTGGAAAATTTTGGAAATTTTTTGGAAAGCTTGGAAATTATTCAAATGTTATAAAATTTTACAAAATTTTAGAAATTTAAAAAATTTTTTAAATGTTGAAAATTTTTGAAAATTTTTGAAAATTTTCTGAAAGTTTCAAATTTTTTGAAAAGTTTGAGGAATTTTGTAAATTTTTGTAAATTTCGTAAAGTTTTTGTAAATTTTAAAAACTTTTAAAAGTTTAGAAATTTTTTAAACCAAAAAAAATTTTTGAGAATTTTCACAATCTGAAACTTATTTGAAAGATTGAAAATTTTTTCAATTTTTTTGAAGTTCAAATTTGTTCAAAAGTTTGGAAATTATTAAAATTTTTGAAAATTTTGCAAATTGTGAAAAATTTTCGAAATTTTTTGAAATTTTGGAAATTTTTTAAGAAGTTTAGAAATGATTCAAATTTTGCGAAATTTTGAAAATTTTGGAAACGTTTGGAAATCTTTTTTAAATTTTAAAATTTTTGAAATGATAAAAATTTTTGAAAATTTTAAAAAATTAGAAAATTTTGAATTTTGAAATTTGTTGAAAGTTTTAAACTTTTTTCAAAAGTTTAAAAAATTTGGAAAATTTTACGAAATTTTTTTGAAAGCTTGGAAATTATTCAAATTTTCGGAAATTTTGAAAAAAGTTTAGAAATTTTTTCAAAATTGAAAAATTTTTTAAATTATTGAAGTTTTTGGATATCTTGAAAAATTAAAAATTTGTTGGAAATTTGACAATTTTTTAAACTCAAATTTTTTCAAAAAGTTTGGAAATTATTAAAATTTTTCGCAAATTGTGAACTTGTAATTTCCCCAATATGTTGTATGCTTGTAACATGAACTTTTGAAAATGTTTGTATTATTATAAACAAACACATATGGCATATAATATACGAAATATATACTAGTTTTAAATAAATAAAATAATCTTAGACACATTTTTTTCGAACTTTTCATTCCATAAAGTACTAGTGCCCACATATGTGAACACGCATTTACGTACGAAAATATGTACGCGAAACGATATATGCCTGTATATTTGATGTTTTTAGAACAAAAAAATAATAGATCAATGAAAAAAAAGATTTCATTCGTGCTTTCATGGTGACGGTCAGGAGAGTATTACATTTTGATAAAATCTTATGAAATCCCTTGAAATCTCGTGAAATATAAAGTCTTTTAAGATCCTTGAAAAGTAATTAAAATACCTCATTGAGAGCCTTTCAAATCCATTAAAATTCATTGAAAATTCTTTGGAATAATAATAATAATAATAATAATAATAATAATAATGTTTGATGTGTGGATTTCATATCATCATATTTATCATATTTAAAGTTATCGGAATATGCAAAAAAATATGTTCTTAAAATTTTAATAATAATATTTGGCTCAATATTCAACACAACTGGAAAAAATTTTATCGATAGATTGTTATGGCTTCATATTTGGAAGTCAATATGTGATATTGTTTAATTATGCATGAACAAGTGTGCGAGAGGACAGAAAAGGTACTTTGAAATTGTTTCTTAAAAGCATTAAAAACAAGTAAATAATGGATTTTATTAACAGTTTTCAAACAGAAATAGTCAAATGAATAGATAAGTCTTTTACAGGAAAAATTACTATCTTTAATAATTTACTATGAATGATATATAACATGTAGAAATTTTATATGACCTACTCTATAGCATAGTTTTCCTTGCTATTGACCTATGGTAACTTTTACTGTAAGAAGTAAGTCAATTCTTTAATAAAATATCAACTTTCTTTATCAACTTTATCATTCTACTTCGAAAAGTTCCCGGTTTATGTTTCATTTATGATACATATGATACTTGAAGTGTATCTACACTCCTACGGTTACATACCGTAGTAATGATATACATGCATAGCATATCATTACGACCAGTTGACATTCAAGTTTCCACTTTTTATCTCTCAAATACGACCAGTATCATTAAATACAAAAAAAAAAAGAGAAAAATTTGTTTTGTATTGATCGACATTGAATGTCGAGTACAGTTTAATGGCACAGAAAAAACTAGGGCTTCTATTAGGACCAATTTTCGGTTCTAAATGAGCTGCAACAAAAATGATCTTATGTAAGAAAAAATTTTACAAAAAAATGCACGAATTTTTAAATAACAAATATTAATTTTCAACTAATAATTGAATAGTTAAATTTTCAGGTAAAGAATGAATTTGCAACAAAAAAGGAACCAATTTTTTAACACAATAGTTTAATTTTCAACTAAACAAATGAATTTTCAACAAAGTAGTTCAAATTTCAACCAATTAATTAAATTTTCAATCCGAAATCGCGGATTTTCCAGAAAACAGTAAAATTACCTTTGAGTAAAAAAAAACAGAATTTTCAACAAAATAATTAAATTATAAACCAATTAAAGAAATTAATTTTTAACAAAATACTTAAATCCTCAACCAAAACAGATTCATTTTTGCATTTTTAAGAAAAAAAGGATGAAATTTCTACCAAGAGAGATGAATTTATAAACCAATAAGACGATTTTTCTACAAAACAGTCGCAATTTCAACCAATAAAGATTTTATAGTCAATAAAGAAAAAGTATTTTATCCAGAACTACATAAATTTTCAACCAAACAGTTGAATTTCTAAACTAAAAAATACATTTTTAACTAAAAATGGAATAGTTAAATTCTCATTCAAAAAACAATAATTATAATTTTGAAAAGTGAATTTTTCGCAAAATAGTTTAATTTTCAACAAAAAAATTCATTTTTTTTGGTTGAAGATTTATAACTTTAGTTAAAAATTGAACTTTTTATATTATCATTTTACCGTCAGTCGGTGAGGTAGGAAACAACTTAACCATCAGTCGGTAAAACAGTGAGATCCGTAACTTTTTATATTATCATTTTACCATTGGTCCATCATTTTACCATCAGTCGATGGCGCATGACTCTTTTTTTAATACCTCTTAACGTTGGGGGAATCCCAGCGAGCACTGTAATGGCACAGCGTTTTTTAATTAATTTACATTAACAAGTGTTGATATTGGCGTTAAATGAAAGTAAAGTTGATTCCCACCTTACCGGTCGGTGGCAAAATGATAATATAAAAAATTATCGACCCCACTGCTTTACCGACTGATAGTTATGCTGTCCCCGTAAATTACCGACCGATGGTAAAGCGGCTCCCTACATTATCGACCGATAGTGAAATGATAATATTAAAAGGTACCGACCTCCCTGTTTTATTAACTGTTGTTGTGGTTGATCCCTACCTTACCGAATGATAATAAATACCGACCGACGGTAATTACCTGATGTAGGTAACTTAGCATGGAACAAAACCATTTCTTGGTCGGCAGTGGCGACGGTGGCGCCATCTGTCGGTGGGTGGTCCCGTAGCGGCATAGCCCTACTAATAAAATTCGTCTTTTTTGGCGGAAAATTAATCTTTTTGGTTAAAAATTTGTCTTTTTGTTTAAAAATTAATCTATTTGGTTAAAAATTAATTTTTTTTCTTGGTTCGAGATTCATAATTTTATTTGAAAATTCATGTACTTGTTGAAAATTCGTCTTTTTGGTATCTTCTTGATTAAAAATTGATTTTTTTTAGTTGAAAATTAAACAACTTGCTTTAAAATAATTTGGGGGGGGGGGAATATTCATAATTTTAGTTGAAAATTAATATTTTTAGTTAATGATTCATTATTTTAGTTTTAAATTAATTCCTTTGCTTGAAAGTGCGTTTTTGCAGTTTTTTGTTAAAAATTGATATTTTTGGTTGAAAATTTAACTGTTTGTTTAAAAATTCTTGCATTTGGTCCAAATTTCCTCTGTTTGGTTTAATTTGACTGTTTTTTATACAAAACATAATATTTTTTAATTAAATTTTTCGATGATAATTCACCCATTTTTGTTTGAAAAATCATATAATCAGTTTTGTTTAGGGTTTCAAAATTTGGTTAAAAATTTAACTAGTTGGTGACTGTTATCTTGTTAAGTTTACAATTCATGAATTTTGTTAAACAATTTGTTTTTTTGGTAGAAGATTCATCATTATAATTCTTAAATAAAAAAAAAAAAAAATTTCAACAAAAGTTTTGAATATACAACAAAATGATTAACATTTTTATACAGTATAATTTTTATCCAAGAAGGTGAATTTTCAAGAAAGAAAATTAATTTTTTACCAAAAAAGGAATAGTTAAATTTTGAGTTTGAAAAACTCATTTTCAACCTAATGGTTGATTTAAGTACCAAAACCAATCAATTATCAACAAAACAGTTGAAATTTCAACCAAAAAGAATGACTTTAACAAACTTCTTGAATTTTCAACAGAAATGATTAAATTTTTAACCAAATAGTTGAAGTTTTAACTGAAAAAGGTAAACTTTTAACCTAATATAGAATAATTAGATTTTCAGTTTGAAAAACTCATATTCAATCCAAAATAAGACGAATTTTTTACAAAACAAAAAAAAACTTTTCGACTAAGACAGATTTTACAGTCAATAAATAACAAAAATTTGTACAAAATGTTGAATTTTCAAACCAAAAATATGAACTTTTTAAAAGTCAGTTGAATTTTGACCAAAATAATTAAATTTTCAACAAAATAACACAATTTTAAACCAAAAAAAAAAGAATTGTCAACCAAAAATATAATAGTAGACTTTTCAAACAAAAAGAATTAACATTCATCTAAAAATAGTTAGATTTTCTTTTTGGGATCTATTAATTTTTGGTTAAAAATTCAACTATTTTATTGAAAATTAGTCCTTTTTTTGCTAGAAATCAACTCTTTTTAATTTAAAATTCAAATCTTCTTATTGTTTGAAATATCAACTATTACATTTTTCGTTAAGAATTTACTTTTTTTTTTTTTGTTAAAAATTAAACTTGGTTGACAATTGAACACATTATTTTGGTTAAAGATTCATCGGTTTTGTTAAAAATGTAACTGATTAGTTCAAAAATAATTTTTTAGTTGAAAATTTGTTTTTTTGGTAGAAAAATAATCTTGGTTGAAAAATCATCTTTTCGGTTAAAAATTTAACTATTTTGTTAAATATTCATTTTTATGGTAGCAAATTCATTATTTTAATTAAAAAATAATTTTCCTGATTAAAAATTCAGGTTTTTGGTCGAAAAATAAAACATTTTGTTAATTTTTTTTTAATTACATTTTTAACCAAAAATTTAACTATCTCTTTTTCGTTGACAATATATCTTTTTAATTTGAAAATTCAACTATTTAGTTAAAAATTCATCTTTTTGGCAAAAAAAAATAATCTTTTTTGTTGAAAATTCCTCTTTTCAGTTAAAAATTGAACTATTTTGGTTAAAAATGCATCTTCATGGTTAAATATTTATTATTTTAGTTAAAAATTAATTTCTCTGGTTGAAGATTTAATAATTTTGTTGAAAATTGTCTTTTTTGGTAAAAAATTCATTTTCTTGCTTAGAAATTTATCTACTTTGTTAAAAATTAGTTTTTTAACTGAAATTTTACCTATTCTGGGACAAAATTAAATTATTTACTAGAGAATTAATTTTTTAATAAAAAACAGCCTAATCTATTTTTTGTTGAAAACATATCTTTTTAAGTTGAAAATTTAACTATTTATTTAAAAATTTATCTTTTTGGTAAAAAAATAATTAAAATTTAATAAAATTTAATAAAATTTTTTTATTTAATAAATTTTAATTCAATTTTAATAATAATTTAATTTACTAAAATTAGATAAAATTTAATAAAAACTATTTCGGTTTAAAAATGCATTTTCATGGATTAATATTATTATTTTAATTAAAAATTATCTTCTCTGGCTGAAAATTATCTTGTTGGTAAAAAATTAATTTTCCTGCTTAAAGATTTATCTATCTTGCTAAAAATTAGTTTTTTTAACTGAAATTTTAACTATTCTGGGACAAAATAAATTATTTACTAGAGAATTAATTTTTTAATAAAAATCAGCCTAATTTATTTTTTGTTATAAACATATCTTTTTGAGTTGAAAATTTAACTATTTATTTAAAAATTTATCTTTCTGGTAGAAAAATAATCTTTTTGGTTGGAAATTCCTCTTTTCGGTTAAAAATTGAACTATTTTGGTTTAAAAATGCATTTTCATGGATAAATATTATTACTTTAATTAAAAATTATCTTCTCTGGCTGAAAATTATCTTGTTGGTAAAAAATTAATATTCCTGATTAAAAGTTTATCTATCTTGCTGAAAATTAGTTTTTTTAACTGAAATTTTATCTAATCTGGGACAAAATCAAAGTATTTACTAGAGAATTAATTTTTTAATAAAAATCAGCCTAATCTATTTTTTGTTAAAAACACATCTTTTTAAGTTGAAAATTCAACTATTTATTTAAAAATTTATCTTTTTGGTAGAAAAATAA
>JAUELO010093799.1:0-18019 GCA_032357855.1 Amphibolips quercusostensackenii | reverse complement strand
TCCTATTCGTTAATCATCAGCCAGGAGTCAGCCACCCCATACAGGCCTCAAGTCTAGTTGTGCGAGTCCAGCTTGGAAGGATTCGCGCCAAAGAGAATGGTTTACCGGCAGAAAGGAAGAAAGGCAATGAGGAGAAGCGGCAACGGCCAGGCAGACCAGCACCTCGATCTTATCCTCTGGATTATTGTGTTAGGGTCGACCTTACGGATGAGTGTAAGTATCGTGTTCCCCCCTTTTGTCATTTCTTCTCGGCTGTTTTTTTTTTGGATCTTTCGACCCTCCTTGTAGTCTCCCATTCTGTCGATGTATACCCCCCTTAAAATGTAGTGGCTGAAGCCTAAACCCCACCACCATAATTTTTGTTTTGTCGTTCCTTACTTTAATAATATAGCTAATGCTATAAAGCATAAGATCAATGTTACAACAAAACACTTTCCATTAGTATCAGGATGTGCTATGACAATTCATAAATCTGAAGGTAGAACTTTTGACGATATAGTATACGAGTATAACAAATCACGCAATATCCATTTGCTATATGTTGCTCTTTCTCGTGTTGCACAAATTGAAGGTCTGTACATAGTGACAGCAAATAATGATTTGAAATTCTATCATGGGCACAAAATTGATCTATCAACGATGTAACTTCTAGAGAAATTCGAAATATTATCTTTGAACAATCTCGTTACTATAAGACATTCGGTAGAATATTTCATCACCTCAAAAAGGATTATAAACGTTCACCTTTAACTTTCAGCATCTTAGGAAACATGCAACAGATTCAAAATGTAGCAGTATTCAGTTCAATAACTGTTTATTAGGGATAGGTAATGCACGCTGAGAATCGATTCTTGATTCCTCGATTCCGACTATATGCGTCGATTCTAGGCAATCGAAAAAGCGAAAGGGGGAATCGATTCCGATTCTAATATTTTCCCACTCTTCAAAATTCCGGCGTTTATTTAAAATTTTAAATTGTACACCGGCAGTATCTTGAGGTTCTTGCGAAAATTAAAAACAATGAAATGAATATAAATTTCAATTGATTTTAAAACGTTTTATCAGAAAATTTATAACCTTTCTTTCATTTTTTGTATACTCAGAAAGTAAATTTAAAATTTATTTTCTGTTAGCTCTGTGATCAAAATCAAAGTCGATTCCGAGGAAGAATCGATTTCTGGAATCAATTTCCCGGGATCAAGAATTGATTTCATGGAATCAAGAAATCAGTGCCAAGAATCGATTCTTCTAAGGAATCGAAACCAACTTGGCCATCCCTACTGCTTATTACTATCTGAAACCTGAGTGGGTGACAGTGAGCAAATTGATATTCCTAATTTTGACTGTGTAGCCAAATTGAAACTTTCAAGTGCCCGATGTGCCCGTAGTGTTTTAGAGCTCAACGTTTAGTTATCAACTGGCGATCTGTGTTCCGCTCAATGTCGTATGGAACATGGAACAAAGTTTTTAATGATAGTTATTTATATTTCTTTAAATTAGAGCACAGACAAAATCATTAAATTGATACTCAGAAGATTATTCAATTCCAGTTCGACTGGAAAACCTGCTTTACGCCAGAACTATAACAAGCTGCCGCTCATTTAAGCAGGTGATTTTAATTTTAAGTTTGCATCTGCCGATGCTTAACTGTTGATAGAATGGCTAGACAGAAGCTTTAAACTGAAACTAAATAGTAATCCTAAAGATTCTACTACGAGATATGGCATGATAATAGACGCAGTATTTTAGAGATATTTAGAGAATATGTCTTCTGGGACTTATATTTCATATTTCAGATATCATAAACCAATTGTATCATTTATAGAATAGAGAACGTAGAGTACATTTTTAATGTATACCATTTTGTAAATATTAATAATAAGCAATTTGACAACATCCTAAATATTCAATCATTTATATCTTTTAAAACTCATGATTGTTCACGGAAAATTTCAGAGTTATTCCATCCAAGTTTTACTTTTGTCATGTGGTCTGCCTGCCACACAATGTTTTTCATCAATAAAGTTTGGAACAGTCGTATGAATTGAAATTTTTTTTCAATGCAAAATATTCTCTAATATTACGTCTTATAGTTCTTATGGGGTACTTCTTGAACCCACAGTTAAAGTGCAATAAAATATTAATTTCGCATTTCTTTTTTCTGTCTCCACCGAATATAATTAATACCGGCCAGCCATGTCGCAAAACGATGTCACTTTTTTGAAAACGTCACAAGAAACCAGATAATATCCTTTCGCAACGCTTTAGAAATAGTACCACTGTTTGACGGAAACAAAATATCCATAAAAAATTTTGTTAAAGGATGCAACATGGCTGAAGAAATACTTTCAAGAGCAGTGAAACCTAATCATGTAAAAATAATCAAAACAAATTTAATTAAAGAGGCGCGAATGCGTATACCCGAAAGATCTTTCAGTGCCTTTAGAAGAAATAACCTGTTTGAAAAAGATTTACGCTCTGCATAAGTCAGTATAATATTTGAAAGGCGAGTTACAAAACCTACATCCATGGAATGGTAAAAATTTAATTTCTTATGCATGTGGGATTCGCGAAATTATAAATAAAATTTTAGATGCTCGTAAAATAAATAACTGTGGTTAAATGAAAGAAAATTTTGTAAATGAATTCGGTAAAGGCATCATCGACTATTTTATTCAAACCTACCGTCTTATGAGCCTATAACACCCCCTGAAAAGTGAGCGTTAGATATCTCTTTACCGAATGGTGTCAGCTGGCGACCCAGTATTAGTTCCACAATCAGCAACTGAATAACGCACAATGTATTCCCTATCCGTATTATTGACACACACACATATATACACAATAAAATAGTTTAAACAACCACGGCATGGTCCTGCTGCAAAAAACTGTTATCCATGGAAATGACACCGGCTCCCAGTAGATCCGCGGTAAATCACACTTATAGCCACGTTTCACGACCGTGAGATCGGGAGCCACAGGGTACGACGAAATCACAACGACAGGCTAGAAAAACCCTTGTGTATCTTGAGGACACAAAGCGGCCCAAGGATGACAGCTATCTGCATCCATCTCGCAAGTGCCTTGGCATATTTTTGGCTCACGGGTATGGCTTTAACGTTACGAACCAGTGACATTTTCGACCCTCCGAAAGCACTGATCACAAGGACAATTACTTTAACCGAATATTTTGGGTACAGTCGTTGCACATCCCTTGTGAGGTCTTGATACCTCTTCTCGCTTACATGCTTCTTGGCAATGATGTTGTTGTCAGCCGGAGCAGAAAAATTTGATAACGACTGTCGTTCGCTTCTCGGAGCGAACTATAGTTCGTGTGACACTATCATATCAAGATGTCTGATAACACTTATATCCACAAGCTCAGGGTCCTTGAGAACGCCAGCAATCTTTCCTTTCTTCAGATCAATCTTGGCATACGTGTCAAATCCAAAGTCCATACCAATCTCTCTTGTGTACTTATTGACGATATTGAAAGGAGATTGAAGCTTGCTTGCACCATAAGCATAGATATTTAGCTCATCCATATAAAATACACGAGTGACCTTTCGCTTGCGGTGATAAGTGTCGCCACAGAGGTATCCACAAAAATCGCGTAGTGCAAGAGACAGAGGCAGAAGTGTGATTTAAAAGAGCAGAGGGCTCATGTTATCTCCCTGAAAGTCACACTTCTGGAAAGTGACGTTGTTTGTTGCCACACGAATTTCCAGATGAGATATTAAATCTAGTTTTCCAAACGGGCATCAATCTCTCTATGCGTCTCACTATATGCAAATTAACTTTTAAGCTTTTCTACAGACAGATGATCAGTGTATGAGAGGTAGAATCACAAGCTTTTCGGTATTCAATCCAGGCCGTTGACAGGACAAACTGATAGTCTGCTGCATTTTTGCAGACGCAACTATCAAATATCAGGTTCTATCGTCATCCTGCTACATCTTTTTTCAAGCCATGTTATTTGTACATCTCTCTCCACACAGGTTCAATTCTTTAAAGGGGTGTCCTGCTTTATTAGTCCCAAAAAAAGATGTTTTTCGAGAATTTTTTAGATAGGGAAAAAAATAACTGAACCCAGTGAACTTTGAGGTATATTTTAATCTATATTTTACAAGTTAAAAAAATTTTCAACATGAAACAATGAATTATTGCAAATTTATCAGACTATTCTATGAACGCCTTGCTACTGCAGTCTTCAATTGGCGGGAAAGATGCAGCTCGTAATTCTTGTCTAAAACAAAAAAAAAAAAACAAAAAAAATTTCAATCGGCATATATTTTTCTTCTGGGTGAACTAAGGAAAAACAGAAAAAATCGTAAAATTATAACTTTTTTCAGGTTTGAATTTTTTTTTGAAAGAAAAAAAAGCACTTTAACGTGCTATAAAAGTTACTTAAAACGACTTCTTCAACGATCCTTTCAGTTCACTTAGAGGGACTTCAAAGCTTTCAATAGGGAAAATTTCAATTTTTGGTTACTTACATGAATGATTTGCTAATCAGCTATTTCTAGTCCATATAGCAGTCCTTCTGCTTCCTCAAAAAACAAATCAGGGCTCTATCTGGTAGACGGGTTTCAGGTATGAAATTCGGAACAGAAGAGCGAGAGGCGGAGCACGCGCCCGAGTCTGGCCGAGCACACGCACAGATTAGACAAGTTGCCTTTTTTTGATAGCTGTATAGTGCGTCGTAACAGGACACACTGCGAAATAGGCGTTTCCTATTATATATAATATATATAATATTCCTATATATCCTAACGGGATGCGTCAGCGAGAAAATGTTGATTCAGAGGTCGGACTGTTCTGAGATATCCTCACGAAGGGAGGTATTTATTTCATCCAGGTCTTGGGGCTTAGTAGAAGCCTGTATGTGGATGTTTTTTCTTGTCCTGAAATCGCGAGCATCTTTTGAAAGGTGCCTGCTTTCCGCAACTGGTCTTAATGTCACTACCTTCTCTTTGTCTGTGGCTTGTTCATACAGCGGTTGTCGAAAAGTTTTGCGTACATATCCATTTTTCCGGAGGTAATTGGCTTGATTCCGCAAAGACATATGCGAAATGTGCTGAAGCTCTGGGTGATTCAGGCATGGTGCGTACGCGCCATAAAGCCTTTATGAACAGACATAATTCTGGCATCGCAGCAGTCTAGCAAGTCATCCTTGAGTTGATTTCTCCAGTTAATGTAGGCGTTTGGCTGGTTCGTCGGCGTGTTTTCATCTAAATTATTTCCTGCACCTTGAACTCTCGGGTGACGACCTGGTGAAGTGCTATGATAGCAGTATGAGAAACATCAACATCCAGGTTTCTCTTAAGCCCAAAGATCTGGCTGAACTAGATGACGAGCCAGGTGAAGATTTTCCGAAGAATCCGACCTCAGTACTATTAATTGTAGTGTGTTCAATGCATCAAAACTTTTGTTGGATGCAAACCGTTAAACAAAACCAACGATAGATCATAAGTTTAAAAGACGAATGCATCAACACAGCACCAAGATAGGCTGGGCAAGACAGTACGCATCCCACATTCAGTGTGTGATTGACTACATAAAATCTATCAGGAATTTTACTGCCAGGGTCCGATAGTACGCGCGCTAAGTAATAATCTGTCATCACACACTTAACAAGTCAAATTTGTTGACCATCAGGCAGTATATTGTTGACAGAATGCGGGTTCCATCTAATGCTAGGAGAAATCTAGAGCGGATGGAGAGGTGGGTCAGAGTAAACTAACAGTTTCTCTGCCCCATCTCGACTTTTGCAAGGACCTCCAGTTACTGTCGACCATCCGCTTAAACCAGAGGAGGTCGAGGCATTTTAAAGGAAAGTCTACGAAGTCCAGCATCCACTGGAAGAAAACTCAAAGGATGTAACAGCTTCAAAGAGCTGTGCAGTGCCTTCATAAAACCTGAGCAGGAAAGCTCACCCATCACTACATAGCAGGTGAAAAATGTATTAAGAGGTGTAAAGACCATTCTGCTCGAAGACCAGATGGTATCAAAAACTTCTGGTGAAAGAAGTTTCCTTCAACCCACCAACACCTGGTCCAAATTTTCACCTCATATTTAATATCGGAAGAGCCTATTTCGGAGTGGTTGGTGAAAGGGAGCACAGTGCTCCTGCCTAAGATGGGCAACTTAGCTGACCCTAAGAATTACGGGCCAATAACTTGTCTGAACATACTGTATTAAATCTTCACAGCTATCCTAAATGATAGGATTGTTTGGCCAATTGGGCAATTCTGTGACGATGGATGTACTAACAACACGGCTTAAAGAAATATTTAAAATATTTTGTTTCTTTTGCAACGTTTGAAAAAGCAAAACTTAAAATTTGACAATTTGATCAGTATTAGATAGGTATGTTTTCTGTATTCTTCTACACATTATAAAAACTAAGGTTAAAATAGATGCGCAGGAAAAATCAGACCAATGGCAGTTGTGTTTGATTCTATATCAAGTTTAATTTTTTAACAGGGACCTCTAGTAAATTCAGAATTTTATCCTGGTTGGTTGACTCATTGGGAAGAACCCTTTCAGAATGTAACGACAATAGATGTTGTGAAAGCATTGGACGAATTATTAGCTACAGGAGCTTCAGTAAATATATACATGTTCTATGGTGGCACGAACTTTGGCTTTACGGCAGGTAAGAACTTATATTTGTTAACAATAAGCTTAGTTCAACGGAAAACAATGAATCCTACTGCGTACAATGCAGAAATTTTTCGCACTTTTTGCATATAAAAGAATACATATATCGCACATATTCAATATTACCGCAAAAAACCCTTACTATATTCCTGTGATTTAAAACACGATACACAGTTTTTAACTTTATTACGTGAGAATCAAGGTAAGAAACATTTTGTTTTTCCCTTACATAAAAAAGTTTCCCTTAATATTTTCACATATACATTGTAGAGTTTATGGGAACCACATTGTTCTGTAACCTTATCAAAATTTTGTATTTGAAAACCCAACAAAGAAAACTTTTTTCTTTCTTCTGTAAAATTTTATTTTTGGTCTTGTTCAGTTATCATCCTTATATCTCCAAGTAGAAATATTTATTATTATAAATTTATTATTATAAATCCCTTTCGGGGTGAGCATGACTCACTCACTTCTAAACTCGTTATGTTGTCGGAGATCAAAGATTTTATATGAGAAAATTGAGAGAACGAATTGTAACAGAAGGTATGGGTGCGGGGTACAGATTTTAAGATTAACTCTCCAGAGCTCGCGCCTCCTGAAGTCACAGCAGAGCTCGCAAGGCTACAGTTTGGCTGCTCTTAGTTTTCGTAGTGTATTTGTTTGGTTTTACGAGTTTTTTCTTTTATGTATTAAACGGAAGTAAGTGCAGAAACATCTCGCATACAATTTAATGTATAAATATATTTGAAAAATGCATTTAATAAAAAAATTGTTTAAAAAATTATAAAATGGTATCCTGACGTCTGATTATCTAGATGGAGCATACCTGGAGGAAAAACCGCCTAGTGACCTGGCTTTTCAAATGGCGAGAAATTCTCTATAAGGAAAAACCTGCTTTTACAGCAGGTTGGCCGCGGCCAACCTGCTGCCCACGCGAGCGCTTGAAGGTTATTCTAGAATTTCCGTGTTGCGTATTTAAACAATACGTTCGTTTCACAAACTTCGTCCACCCAGGTCGCTGATCAATCTCTCGAACAATTACCTCAGGCAAAGAGATTCACAAAGTCATTACATGTTATAGATCACACTAAAATATGCTAACATGCTGATTATCACATAGGAAGATCCAAACTCTTTACTTCAATTACATTCACCAAGCAAAGATCACCATGCGGGCCCATTAGTATACAAGGTCTTTTGTTACAGGCATCTTTCAATCCACTGACAATGGTATCCAACTTGAGCTTTCTTTACGTTCATACGTTTCCTTATGCTAGCTCTTTTGATTCTATGGTTTTTCACATCTTTTCAACCTGAGCATCTCATTCATATATTCCCATTGCAAGAGATTAAAAACCCTTGATACTTATTATCCGAAAATCCATACTAGGACGATAAAGTACCCCGCCATCAACAATGACCTACTTTGCTGCTCCAAACCACGCCTAATAAGCATCTTGCAAATCTCTTTTCTGTTCCAACAATTCCAGCACATGCATTCTTTCCATGCGACGTGACAATAAAATGACACTCGGCTTCAATATTGAAACGTTGTACGTAAAGAAACTAGATTATGTACTAAAGTTTTGATTTGTTTTTCACTGTAAAGCAGCACAGTCAGAAAAATAATAAATTTCTTAACATTATCTTTGTCGTATTTTTTATGAATCCAATTAATTAATTTTTTTAACAAGATGAACATCGTTTGTATTATGCTCAATGCACTCTTATATAAATTTAGTATTTTATATTTTTTTTGGACAGCAGTTGTAAAGCTTAGCTATGTCACATGCGATCTTTGTTATACGTTTTTCTGTCGTCAAGCATACTCTTATGGGCGTACATATATCAATAAATAAAATAAAAAATATAATAATGTATATGAATGTATGAAGTATAAGTTTCTGCTCTAAATTAACGACGGTCTTGGCTTCGGCTGCTAACGTGTCTTTCATACGCTCCGAAACTTTTTAATAACATTCGGCGATTATCGAAAAGATTTAATTTAACTGAGGTGATAGTTATTTGCATTCAATAGTGCCGGATTAAATTCTGTGTTTGACTGTGACCAGGTTTGTTAGAAAAGACTAGTTCTTTCCTGTTTTGTAAAGTGCTTGGTGCGGGGTTTTGAAGTAGGCCGGCTTCTAACATGGTTGCTTGTACCACCTGTGGCACTACTGTCACGGAAGTTGCCACCGATTTACTGCAATGCGTTAAATGCAGTGTTTTTGTTCATCAGATTTGCACTAATATTCCGTCCAAGGATCTTGAAGCTCTAAAAATTGTCAATAAAAAATTGTATTGTGGGAAATGTGCGTTACTCCTATCTAATGAGAATCAGCGGGCTAGGCAAAAATCTGTCTTTGAGTCGATCAAAACGAATGGCGTAGGTACATCAGAAATGGCTGCTACAAACCTGGGGCCTAGGTTCTCTGAGTCAATTATGAAGGCAGTTCTCAGGGTCTTTTGGATGGACTTGAATCATTGACATCTCTTTTCAATACATTTAAGGCCAATCAGAAAATCTTAAATGCTTTACTTGATACCTCAGTCAACCAAACAAAGGAAGACCTCACCACCAATGCATGCCGGATCAGTACTCTGGAAACCACTGTAGGATCGTACGTGTCAGACTCTCTCGAACAGGCTACCCTTGTCAACACACTTGAGAAACACGGTTTACCTCAAAAACCTTCAGAAAATCTCCTGGAATTATAGGCCAGATTGCTAATACGAGATTGGTGCCCCCTGTCAGTCACAGTCTCCTAAATATCAACACACTCAATCGATCTGGATCAAATCAGCAAGTCGCATAATAACCACCTGTTACAGTCATAAATTTTAAGGAGCAGCAGACATGTGCGACTATTATTGAACAAAGGAAGAGGAACCGTGACTTCTTGGCAAGTTCAATTAATTGGCCTCAGCAGGAAAACAACGTTCTTTACATTAGAGAAGCTCTCGCTTAGTTTTTTGGGCATATGTACAGTAGGGCGCTCAATCTGATCAGAGATAGGAAAGTCTAATATCTATAGATCAGTGGCAGGAAAATCTTCTATAAAAACGAGGACGGCTCAAGAAGAGTTTTTCTCATCCACTTACAGGATCTAGACTTGCTACGGTAGCAATCATGGTGTTTGCAGCTGAACTTCAACGACCCGTCAAGTGATTTTTTCTATAATTTGAAGAGCTTTGTTTATTGTGAAGGTGTATGTGGTCGAGCCTATTTTTTTAATCTTATTTTTTGTTGCAATTTATGCAGGAATTTATTTTCTCAGGGGGTACCCTTAATGAAAGTCTTTGTACTCTTTATTTCTATAATGTCCTCCGGAGTGCTTGTTTCGAAATTGCGCTTGTCACATGTCTTAACGGGTTTTTTAATCTTCATCAGACTGTCTCTCGTATTCTATACTTACACTCATACACCTAGACAAGCAAAAATTTTTTCACGTCAATAAACAGTCTCTTGTGATATATTTTTTTCCATTCAAACATTTTTTCATCTTCCGTGATTATTATATTATTGCAGTTTCAGAGACGTCCAGAAACCTGATACCCTATTCAGTGCTGTTGTGACAGAGTGTGCTTCGTCAGGACAGAGAGTAGAGAAGAGAAGGTGGGGTATGCCTTTACTTACATGTAAGTCCTTCAGGCTACTTGCTTGGCTTGAGTCCACAAGCAAATCACCCGATAGCAGTTTATCTATTTCTTGTTGTCTCGGCTGGAGAAGACCAATTGTTAATAGGGGTGATTTACAAACCTTTCAATTACATTTATAAAAAGTAACTGAAGTCAGATATTTTTTCACTTGTTCCTTAATATAATAACATCATTTTAGTGGGAGATTTAAAAACGAATCTAAACACATACAACAATCTAATGATTCACTTGAAGTTTGTAGTTTTTCTGCCGACTACCAACCGACTACTACTCAGATCCGTGGTCTCAATGATATATATGTGCAGGAATTTCATAAACACCTAAAGATCCACGACTGATATAATCTGATGTCACAAGAGGTTTTTAACTCTAAGGTAAACAGGCTTGTTTCTATCTTGACAGAGGCCTTTGACAAATTCACGCCACTCTTTGTCCCAAGCTTCTGCAAATCGATATAGACTTTGTAGAGCATGGGGCTGTGCTGAAGGGGCTCATGGTTAATCTAATTTAAACCCACGCCATTGTCGTTGGGCCGTCTGCCTCTCCCTCTCTGAGAAGTACTCGAATCATACCCCCTTTCTAGAAGTACTGAAATCATACTTTCCACTTAGGGTCGGGAATGTATCGATTGCCGTCTTTAAAATGGTTAAAGATTTAGGATTTTCAACAACCCGCACTCTGTCCTGGAAGGAACTCGGTATGACTATATCATAAAACACCTTTGGGATTTTACAGCAGCTACATAAAAAGAAAGAATCCCTTCCTACGTCAACCAGGATTATATTAGTCAAGAGCTTCATTTCACCGTTTTTTGATTATAGTTGCATTACATTCGATGACGTTACAGAGAACTCAAACGACAAATTAGAGCGAGCCCTGAATGCATGTAACCGTTTTACTTATGATTCACCTACAAATGAACACATCTCTTTATATCGTCAGAAAACTGGGTTCTTAACAATGTCTGAAAGAAAATAATTCTTTATTGAAAAATTATTATACTTCATAGTCGCAGATGAGGCACCTCAATACATATTTAAATACTTCACCTTTGTTGATAGAAATCCTAACCGGACCTGTGGACTGAATTTCTACCTTGTATTAGAAAGGCTCTCTTACATTATTATTTTAGGAAAAGTGTCTTCAAATTTTTCTTAGATAATACGAACACACTGCTCAAAATTATACACTGGACCTCGCTGAAGGCCTTTACATCCTTTGCTTGTTTCCCCAGTTCGAGTAGGACGTTTCCGTTTCAAATTCGGGCGATCGACCATCCGAGTGGTTCTCCTCTGGTTTCACCTTGCTTTTTATGTCTCGCAACGCATCAGCATAGTTCTTCTCGTTTGCAGGTTTTATAAGGAGTGCTTCTGCACGCTGCCTCCTACCAACCTTCTGAGGACGTGTCTTTCTCTTCCTGATTTTTTAGCTGGGTTTTCGTCCTTTTCAGCGCTTTCTCTTTGTAAAGCGGCACCCGGAGTTGATTAGGCGGTTGCCTTCTTCCTCCCCGCGACTACTGTCCACTTGACGGGTGTCGATTCCTCCCTCTTCTTTTTTCAATCAGCGTAGCTGCCTTGTTTTCTGCCGGGCTTGTTGCCGATCTCTTGTTCTGCGACATAGCAATAGGTGTGTCTGCGAGTCTTGTCTTCTCTCGCGCGAAGTCCAGCGATAGAAACGGTGAGATAGGAGCACGTAAATCTCAGGGCTCCCCTGTGTAGCACTGCTGTCAATTATTCTCCTGTACTTTTCATGCTTTAATGCGTCTGCCCATACCTCACTTCTATGCAGGAGTATTGATTGAGTACCTCTCATCAATAGACGTCTTTTGCTAGATCTTGAAACGTTGACGTTGGCCATGAGTCTGCTCAAAGTTGTCGTCACTGCGGCAGCTTTATCCGAAGCTTTCAGGTTATGCTCTCAGAACGTAAGCTTCGAGTCCATCATTATACCAAGATGTTTCAAAGCGATATTGGTTTCGATCCTTTCTGAGCCCACCTGCATTGTAATGATTCTGGGAATCTGTTTCCTAGTGACCAGCACCAAGTTGGTCTTGTGTGTCGCTAATTCCAAGGCGTGCTTCCCTATTCACCCGTTCACGAGTTGCGTGACTTGTTTTAGCTTTCACAGAATTTTTCCTTATGTTCTGTGCTGCGATTACCGCGATGATTTTATTCGCGTATCCTAATAGATAGGTGCCCACTGGCATCTGTATTCTCTGGATATCGTCTTAAAAGGTGTTCCAGATATCTGAAATATCTCCTTATGATATATTTTGTTCTGGTACCATCTGTTATTGTGTTCGTCAGTACTCGGTCTTTCAGGTAATTCCTGATCATCCGCAAGAGATATTGTGGATTTTTAAGCCTTATCAAGGCTGTGGTCATATCTGTCTAGCTAGCTTAGTTGAAGGCATTTGTAGCGTCCAACATAGCCAGGAGAACGATCTTCCTCGAATAGTTGTTCCCGCTTTGCGCTAAACTGATAGTTTCTACTATCTCTTGTACAGCGTGTACCGTGGAACGTCCTTTTCTAAAGCCGTATTGCCTCGCAAGAAGGTCTTCAGCCTCATGAACAGCCGCTTGAAGGCTTGAAAGCTTCTCAAGAAGCTTGCTCACTGTGTTTAGCCAGCACAGAGGCCATGAGATCCTGGTGTTCTCGCATCGCCTTTGCCCTTGCTGATCAGCACCAGCTTCTGTGCTTTCGTTGCTGGAAAAAAACACTCCTTCCTTTTGACAAGCGTTGTAGGCGTTTAGCAGCACTTGCGGGAAAGTGATTTATCACTTTTAACGCTTCTACTGGGATTCTGTCTAATGCTAGGGCCTTTTTCATTCGGTAGGCCTTTCACGGCAACTATAAGCTATTCTGTGCTAAAGAGCGGTATTTCCTTCTCCGCAATGGTCTTCGCATGATCTTGCCTGACCGGGTGGGTGGGTAGCTACTTCTATTTTCTGTGTCATTCTTATAAGGCTTTGCTTGATCTTGTTTAGCAGGATTTTCTTTAGTCTGCCTTCTACGAATGACAGTTGCCCAGTCCGTTCCTTCAGGACCGTCTTGATTCTTGTTATCAACAGGCATTGCCACTTGGTTCTCCGCAAGGCTGGACGCTAAGCTTTTGTCCTTTTCTGGTGTCGTTCTCGCCGTACTGGTGCTGAAGATTTTTTTTTTTTGCTGGCATCTCGGCAGTGCAAGCATACATCAGCTTCTTGCCACGTCAGCGAGTAAGGCAGACGTAGTTTAGAGCACCCCCAGTGAAGCGCAGTAGAAACTGATTGTGATTTGTTCTCGGTGTATCCTTTAACAAGTATTTTTAGACGCAAGGCGTATTTTATTTCGGCCCTACCCTCTATATCTAGTGACTATATTCCTATCGTCCACCTAGGGACGCGCCGCAGATAGGTAGCAGACTCCCAATGCAAATGATGATTTTTTTACGGGTAGTACAAGGATTTCGATGGTGGTGAAGATGAAGATGGTACCATTTTTTACCCACTAAAAAACACCATTTTTCTTTTTGGCACGATTCCCTATGGAGCCGCATTCGCATTACTTTAGGGGGTATTGTTTTCTAGCCTACTAGGGTGCCTTCTGGTTTCTTTTCTCATCGTCCTTTTGTCCCAGCCAGGATGCTACGCATCGTCTCCAACAGCACGACAATGTCATGCAACGGGTTTGTCGGTCTTCGTACATTCTGGCTGAGTTTATTTGGTTGGACTATTTCTTCAAACGCTTATTCTTCCTGCTGAGGTTCTAATCAGCTTCATGTCCCAACTTATATAAAAGGCATCGTCCTCAGTAGCATAACAGCGTCACGCATCGCGCTTGTCGGCATTGGGTCATCCTGGCTGGGCATGATTGGATCTCTCTTTCAGGGCTGTTATTCTGCCGTGTTCATCACGATCTTCTTCTGCCGAAGAATTGTTTCGACGTAGGGGGCTATTGCATCTTACGTCTCCTGGCTTCGCAACATCTCTGCTGTCACGCTCTCCAGTGTGAGGCGTCCTGCTTCTACCTCAAGCCTATTTCTTTGCTTCAACCAGCGTCCGCAGTCGAAGAAAGTGTACTCTGCGTCGTCTTGATCAGCTTCGCAGTAAACACAGTCCAGGCTCTGCACCTTGTTGATCTTATAGAGTTAGGCCATGGTTACGCTTGACTTACGCATTTATGTCGCGTATAAGGCTGAAGCTCTATTTTCCTCTGGCTTCTTTTCCTGGCTTCTCTTTTGGCTTCAAATTTGCCGTACCACAATTTTTCGTAGGTAGTGACCTACTTGTCATTTCTCTAGAGCAGTGCTCACTATCTCGGTCACAATGCCTACAGCGGACATCACTCTAAGAGCTTGTGTGCCGTGTCCAACAGGCACAGAGGTCTGTAAGATAAGGGTGAGGTCGGATCGCCTTTGCCCTTTTTCATCAGTACCAGCTTTTGTTTTTTCAAGTGTTTAGGACAGGTACCTATTTTGAGGCAGCTGTTATATATGCTTAACATTATTCCGGAGCTTATGTGCACAATTACTTTTATAACCTACACTGGGATGACATCCGGGCCTGGTGCCTTTTTGTTTTGCAGGGATCTTGCGGATTTTAAAAGCTCCACCTCGGTGAAAAGCGGGATTTCCTGTGTCACTGTGTTCACCTCTTCTTCTTCCTGCAGTTGGTGTGTGGGGTAAAGCGCGTCCACAATGCTTGTCATTTTTTTGGCATCACGCGGCCATACTAAGGTAAGATTGCCAAGCTTGCGTGTTACAGTCTTGTAACTCAAGCCCCAAAGATCGTTAACTACTTCATCCTTGATGTTCTGCTTACCAAAAAGCTGGATTTTTTAAATGGATTTTCCTAATTCCTTCTTAGCTTTTCTGAAAACTGCATTTTTTAATGCTGTTTTGGCTCGTTGTTTCTTTTTTATACGCTGGCTCTACGCCTTAGAACGAAGCATTCCCTTCTGCGATTTACAATCTCGTCCAACCACCAATAGGCCAGTCGTTGGTTTTTGCGTGACCTTTTTTGGGCATAGATGGATCACAGGCTGGGCGTATTAACTGCATCGTAGTTTTATCAATCCTTCCTGGGTCCTTCTGGGCCATCGTAGTTACTACCTCCTGTCCGCTGATAAGCGTTGTTGTTATCTTTTGCTTGTCCATGTTGGCGGCATTCGACTTCAATTTTGGTTTACACGCCTCAAGCCTTTCTCAGTGTAGGGACATTTGCATACGTTGCATTATTTCTCAACTGCCCCAACTTTAAAAGTCATGTTCTTTGATTGGCTTTAAATTTAAAGAATATGTTCGCCTATCCAATAGTACTTAATCAACAAATTTATAGACCAGGATTACTACCCCTCCCTGAATGGTGGGGGATTGAATTTTCCACCCCAACGCTTGTTCAAGTAGCTTCAAAAGCCTATAACTTAGTTTCTAAATACGCGATTTAAATTTTCAATGACGGTTTTGGAAAATACTCATTACATACTTTCATCTTATATTGTTATTCATAATAAAAAGAAAAAATGTATGAATTTTTAAATAAATTAATTCTTTACTACAATTTTTTCGCAATTTATGGTTCTTGGATTAATCTTTTTTAGTCGCAAAAAAAGATTGACTTTTTTAGTATGAAAAACTACAAACACAAAAACAAAGAAATTTATTGTTAATTAGATACAGGGCCGGGTATAAAGGGAGTCCTGGCGCTAACATTTGGGCGCCAGGCTCCAGCATACCGAAAACCAGTTTTCAACTATACTAGTTTTGTTAATAATTTACGTATACCTTGAATTGTCGTAGGTCATCAAAAAACCTATTAAAATATGTTTACACGTGAGTTTAAAGAATTCTATTATTTTTCAAATTTGTTATAAAAGAAGTGGTTACTTTAAAATCAACAGTAGTTTTCTTAAAATCAATGATTTTTTTACTACACTGCAATTTGTATTCAGACAATAATTCTTAATTTCTTATACCGATTCAAATAAAACATAATTCAACCATTGTCTTACGTATAAGCTGTGTTTATTCAAATAAATATATATCACTAAGGTATTAGTAATTAACGCCAGTTATTAGCCTAGGTATTGTTCTGATAATTCCACTGTCATTAGTGCATGCTTTTCTTTGCTACTAAAAAGTACAAGAGTTTCCTTGAAATTTCCTTTGGCATATTCATACAACTCTCCAGCTGTGAGGATCTAATTATCAGTTAAACGTTGCAAACTGGTTTTTGCTGCAAGTCGCTTTAGATTTTCTCTGGTTTCATCACATGGTCGTTTTTCGTGCGCAGTTGGATGGAAAATCCAATCTGCCGGAATACCTAGATCTTTTTAATGGCACAGAAGGTTTGCAAAGTTTTATTTGTTTTCAAAATGTTAAAGTGCTCCATCTCAGACATAATGAAGCGTCTCAGGATTGAATCGTTTCTTAAGGTAGTCAACAATCAGATGTTGGTACAGATGTACAGCAACCGTGTCATGGTATAAGTTGTCTGAAGTAATGGCAATGCTAACATGCTTTAATTCGTTTCCCTCTTTATAGTGGATAACTACTGTAAATATGGACGCCTGATCATCATTTCAGTGAGAAGATTGTATAGCATTTTGGAACACATGAGCATAGTTTTCCGCGAAATCAAACATAATCAAAAAATGTGTAACTAATAATGTGGCTTTGAGGTTTTCGATAAATGATGCCTGCTGCTTTAGATAAAATTCATGAGATTTTAAATTTATCAATTTTTCATAGAGTTTTTCAAGAAAGATGTCGATTTCAGCTACCTCAGTTATTAGATTGCTTCTATCTGTTTGTTATTAAACTTGATATCTTAATTCACTGACGCAAATCTCCTCTAAAATTGTTAGTCAATTCTAAACGGGAGTTTACAGTTAAATGCCTAATATCAATTGCATCAAACATTAGATGCACATTTTTATGACAAATACATACAAACCATGTGTGTACCACTCCCTCCCGCCAAAACACAATGTCGTGGTCTAAGTTGCGCAAACTTTGAAAATCCGATTTTAGTATTTCCGTTTTCCACTTTAAAATGATTGTGCAGCTCGGACAGGTTTCCAAAAATTCGCTTCAATATCTGGTGCCAGTTGTTTTTCAATTTTGCGGTTAGGTAAACTTAATATTCCATGTTGGTCGACTATTTTCTGAGCTTTTCAAACTTGACGTTTAGTTGCACCAAATTCATCCATTACTTTCCTACAACTCCATGACTCAGGGGCAACAGTGAGAGTAATGCTATCTTTTTGTCAGCATCAGTAGTTTCCATCATCAACTTTATTGCTACACGATTCTCCTTTCACTCACACAGTATTTTTCTCCATACTGGATTGATTTTCAGACGCCTGCAAAAAATGTTTATTAAATTTTGTTCTGCATAAAAAGCATATCTTTGCATTTTTCGTTAATTGTGAAAATGTTGATCTTTGATTTATCCTCACACGTCTCAAGCTGCGACCAGTACAAAATTCATTTTTGCAAAAAGGGGTTGCACAGCAATTGCTTTATTTGATTTTTGTTGCTATTATTATATAAAAAAAGAAGATATTTCATTTTTATTTAGTAAATAAATCTGTATAAATCCTGTAAAGAAATAAATACTAGGAAATATATTCTTTTTCAACGTTTGGTCATAAGTAAGTTCAATATAATTAACAACAAATAAATTTTAAATATATATAATAAATAATATATACA
>JAUELO010092704.1:0-18050 GCA_032357855.1 Amphibolips quercusostensackenii | reverse complement strand
GTTTTTATTGTAAGATGCCAACAGCATTGTCAGCCAACAGCTGAAAAACAAGAAACATGGCGGTTCACGCGTTGCTAGGGGTCACAGGTTTGCGGGGTGTGGGCAGGGGAACCAACGTTGCGCCATCTAGCGTATACTCCGAGCGGGATCAATCTTATAACACTTCAAGGTCGCCTATATGAGTGCCCAGGGCCTGCTTCTACTGAAAAATGTGCCTGCTAACCCTAAGGTCCCTTTACTCGCGGAACGTCACATATGTTAAAAATTCCTGAAGAGGTTCCACTTCGTGGAGCAAAAGCTTGAACTATATAAGAGCATACTGATCAGTAAATCAAAAACCTTACATCCTTGGAATAATTTTTAACCCTGATCAACAAAACTAATATCATCTATACAAATTTCTACGAAGATAAGAATTATAGAATCTCCTACTCCAAACGACGAAGACATGAGGTTTTTAACTTTACGAAAAAAAACTCACACAGCTGACACCATGAAGGAACTACAAAATTGGGTACATATAAAAACAAAGCTTGCTAAATTAAGAAATCAAAACAGATTTCTACTTCGCTGTAAATCTGCAGGACTACAGCCAGCACACATTATTAACTTAGATCCTAAAATTAAATAAATGCATCCACTCTGCATGGCATTCTATGGAAAAGTATGTTTTAATTTTAAAATTAAAGCACTAAAAATGCAAATTACTAATTTAAATTATGAAATTTGAAAACTTAATCTTGATATTGACAAAATAGAAGAAAAACTTAATAATGATGCTACCGATGATCTTATTAGACTATTTTTTGAATATCGAAACAGAATTATTAAAAACCTGGGAAAACGCTTAATTGAAGTCTTTTTTAAAATTTGAATGTCTTACTAAAACATATTAAAACAAAAATTTGAAAAAAACAAACAAACTAAAAATGGCTTGTCAACCTAACTGACATACAAATTCTAGATGATATCGCATATTTTTTAAGTTTTGAAAAAAATTTCTGTACTAGTAATAATAACAAATGTAAACTCGTTAAAAATACTTTAGCAAACATTAAAGAAAAAATGAACCAAATTCCGGTTGAAAAAAGAATCGAACTCAGATCAAATATCAATAACAGATCAAAGAATTATATAAATAATTCTTACAATAACAATACTTTTTCAGAAATAGATATTTTAGGTAAAAAAACAAAAGAATTTTTATTCGAAAAGGAAGATATTGTCATGACAAAAGCTGATAAAGGTGGTGCTACCGTTGTTTTAAACAAAACAGATTATTTAGATAAATGTTACTTGTTATTATCAGATAAAAATACATATACAAAATTCAAAAATGATCCAACTTCCAAAATTATCAATGGTTTAAATAAAATGATTGGAATATGTAAAAAGAAAGGATATATCAGTAAATAAACTGCCAGATCTTTAAAAAGTTATAACTCAGTAGCTCTAAAAAATTTGATGGACTCTAAAAAATTTATAAAATTAGTAATCCTATGAGGCCAGTAACATAATTTACAGGTTCTCTTCTTTATGCGCTTTCAAAATACGTTAGCTTTTCAATAAAAAGATTATAAAAAAGTGACTTATTTGTCAAAAATAGCTGGCATTTTATTGATAAAATAAAACCTTTTAACATACCAGATAACTACAGATTAGCCTTACTAGATATTAAATCACTTTTTACAAGCGTTCCAAAAGATTCAGTTTTTAAAAATATAAAAATTAATGGGCACAAAATAAGAAAAACCACTAAGTTACCAGTGAAAGAATTTTTAGAGCTTGTAGAATTTTGTATAGATAATGCACACTACGTTTGAAAATGAATATTTTAAACAAATTTCCAGCACTCCAAAGGACTCCTCTTCATCAGGTGTTATTGATGATCTAGTCATTTAGAAAACGTGAAAAGGACGTATTAAAGAAGCTACCCTTTGACTACGTTTTTTTCTATAGTTACGTGGACGATATTTTCACATGCGTACCCGAAGAAAATTAAGATCAATTGTTATTAGCTTTTAATGCATACCATCCTAAAATACAGTTAACCATGGAACTTGAAAGTCAAAATGAACTTAATTTTTAGGATATAACATTTATTTGAGAAAATAACAAACTAATTACAAATTGGTATAAAAAAGAAACAAACCCAGGTAGGTATGTAAGCTTCAACTCATGCATCTATATGAAAGATAAAATTTCTATGATTTATGGTCTAACTGACAGAGACATAAAATTATCAAATCCTAGATTCAAAAATGAAAACCTAAAGATTGTAACTGAAACTTCAAAACAAAATGACTATCCAATCCGTTTTATTAATAAATATACCAATAAAAGAGTTGAGACAATAAACCAAATCAGCAACAATGACACAAGAAACACCCAAACTTTCGACCTCGACAAAATCTTAGTACTTCCGTTTTCTAAAGAGGTCTTAAGATTTTTTATGAATACTTTTAAGTGCTTCAATATCAAAACAGTTTTCACTTACGAAAAGGACCCTTTGAAATGTTTTTCCACCAATAAGGATATCACACCATTTCATTTTAAAACCCATGTTGTTTATTGTATTCCATGCGAATGTGGTCGTGAGTACATAGGTCAAACGAAACGATATATTAAATCCAGGATTTAAGAACAAAAAAACGATTGCCAAAAGTATGAGAGAGGTACAGCATAAGTCACACACTCTCATTATAACGATCACAATTCTTGTTTTTCTAAAACAAGAATTTTTACCTACGAAACGAACTACAAAAGAAGAAACTTCAAAGAAATGTATCATATTGTAAAACACATAAATTCTGTAACAAAAGATCTGTCGTAGAACACCTGAGCAACATTTATTATAGTTTCATATTTTTAAGTAATTATCTATGTTTTAAAAAAAATTCTTATCTAATTATTTCTCAATGTTTTATTTTACTATTAAATATTGGCGCCAAATTCTATCTTTTTACAAATATACGGCTTAGTTTCGTTTTGACATCATTCGTATTTCCCAGGAATATTTATAAATGTAGTGTTGATACAAACAATAGTGATTTAAATTTAAAACGTTTCCTATTTCTGGAGAGGAAAAACACAAAATATCAAATATGAGTACGTACATAAAAAGTACTCATCGTTTTTCCTTTTACAAATATGTATACCATATTTTGTCTTTAAATATGTAAAATCTTGGTAAGTTTTTCACGTTATGTAACCTATCTTCAAATATCTTACGTGATTTTAAAAAAACTTACAATTTACAAAGATTTAAGATGAATTTCGTGTCAATTGATAAATAAGAAAAAAGATTAATTTCCAAGCAAAGGGGTGAATCTCAAAAAAATTAAGTTTTAACAAAGTAGTACAACTTTCAAACGATTAGTTGAGTCTTAAAAAAAAGTATGAATAATTTTCTCTTTCTAGAATTCTATTAAAATATGATTTTATGAAATAAAAAATGTTATGAGCGCTTCTTCAATTCAAGATATCTTGCAAAATATTCCAGCACTTCCTAGAATGTTGTGTAATTTTCTATAGTAATAGATATGGAACATGAAAATTTACAGAATGCAGCATGTACTATAGCTTTTATGGAAATGTGAAAAGCGCTTTTTCTCCAGACATTGGAGCTATTCAGAAGAAAAATAAATAAGCCATCATGAAAATTTAAACGTCTTTATTTTATTTATTCTTAAATTTCCTATTATTTTCAGTCGAAGAAAATTTAAAAAAATATTATCTGATGTTGGAAAGTAATCTTAAAATAGTTGAATTTTTAAGAAGTTTTTTAATCCTAAGCTAAAACAGATTAATTTCTAAAAAAAAAAAATTTTTAACGTAAAAATTAATTTTTTGCCAAATAGTAGAATTTTAAATGAAGAAAAGAAATTTTTCACTCAAAAGTTCATCTGGAACCAAACAGTTAAATCCTGAATCAATAAAGATGAAGATCCTCCAAAACAGTCAAAATTTTACCCGCAAAAATGAAATATTTGAAAAATGTTTATTTTCAACAATGAAATAATTTTTTAGTTAAGAAAAAAAATTTACCTATATGGTTTAATTCTCAATGAAGAAAATGCATTTTTAACTAAACTAATAAATCTTTAACCAAAGAAACTAATTTTTTAACAAACTAGTTCAGCTTTCAAACAAGTAGGTAAATTTTCAACCAAAAAGATAAATTCTCAACAGAAAAAATTTTTATTTTTAACCAAAAGCAGTGTAATTTAATCAAAAAAAGGCAAATTGTTAACGAAAGAGTTGCAAAAACATAAATTTTCAGAAAATAAAAAAATTAATTTTTTAACAAAAAAATTAATTTTCAACCATAAAGTTGAGTTTTTTTACCAAAGTGTTTAAAGTTCAAGCAAAATAGATAAATTTTTAAAAAACAGTTGAATTTTCAACCCTTAAATAATAATTTTCAACGAAAAAGTCATTTGACTACCAGATAAGTGAATTTCTAACAAATAAGTTGAATGCTTAACTAAGACAAAATAGTTTTTGAAAACGAATGAATTAATTTTCAAAAAATATATGTATAATTTTCAACTGAACATTTTATTTTTTAACAAAATAGTTTAATTTTCTACCAAACTTTTGACATTTTTAGCCGAAAAGACAAATTTTCTACAAATATGTTAAATTTTTAACTAAATAGTTAAATTTTCTACCAAAGTAGTTCAATTTTTATCCCGAAAATATAAATTTTCAACAAAAATGTTATTTTCAACAAAACAGTTAAATCCTCAAACAAAACAAATTCATTTATGGAAATAAAAATTTAAATTTGAAAAAAAAAGAAATTTTTGACCTAAAAATGGGATTTTTAACCAAACAGGAAAATTTTCTCCCAAAACTATTCAAATTTCATGCCAAAAAGACAGATTTTCTATGCAAAAGTTCACTTGCAACCAAATATATCAATCCTTAATTAAAACAAATTAATTGCCGAAAAAATAAAATTCTTATTTTTAACAAAAAAAAACTTACTTTTAACCAAACTGTTAAATTTTCAACCAAATAGTTACATTTTCTACTAAGATTTTGAAATTTCAATCCAAAATTCGAGTTTTTTATAAAACAGTTGAATTTTAACACCAATAGTTCAATTTTGTATAAAACTACCTGAATTCTCAAAAAATAGAATCAATCTTCAACCAAAACAGATTAATTTCCAAAAAACAAAAATAATAATTTTCAACCAAAAAAGTAATTTTTTTATCGAAAATATGAATTTTTAACAAAGAAGTTGTTTTTGACAAATTAGTTAAATCACTAATCAAAAAATTTGGTTTTGAACCGAAAAATTAATTTTCTAACAAACTGTTCAAATTTTAAATTAAAAAGACGAATCTTCTACACAAATTTTAATTTTCAATCAAATAGTTGAGTTCTGAATATAATCAGATTGACTTTCAAAAAACGAAAATAATAATTTTTATCAAACGAACGATTCAATAAAAAATTATATTTTTAAATGAATAGTTAAACTTTTTACCAAATTATTTAAATTCTGAAAAAATAAAAGAATTTTCCTGTAAAGCAGATTTATTTCCAAAAAGCGAAAATATGAATTTTCGACAATAAAATTTTCAACCAAATAATTAAATTTTCAATTAAATAGTTGAATTTCTAACCAAAATAGTTGAATTTTTGACAAAATATATGAACTTTTAACCAAAAAATATTAATTTTCAGAAAAACGAAATATGAATTTTCAGCAGTAAAATTTATTTGCAACCAAAGAGTTGAATTTAAAAAAAAAGATAAATCACCAACAAAAACAAATTAATTTATAAACAACAAAAATATTTATTTTCAACAATAAAATTACTTTCCAATTGAAGATTTGAATTTTCAACCAAATAGTCGAGTCCTCAAACAAAACAGCTTAATTTCCAAAACACAAAAATATTAACTTTTAACCAAAAAAAAAAATTTTGCTACAAAACAGTTTAGTTTTAAATTAAATACTTAAATATTTTTCTAAAAAAGTTAAATTTGCGAAAAAATTAATGAATCTTAAACCGAAATAGATCAGTTAAAAAAAATATGAATATTCCACAACAAAATTAATTTTTAACCAAACAGCTGAATTTTGAAACAAATGTTTAAATCTTCAATCAAAAAAATTATTTTCCAAAAACCAAAAATATTGATTTCAAACGAAAAACTCTCACTTTAAACCAAACAGTTCTATTTTTAACTAAATAGTAGTTGAATTTTCTACTAAAATTTTGAAATTTGAAGTAAAAAAAAAAACATTTTTTTCACAAATCAGTTGAATTTTCAATCAAATATTTCCATTTTCTACCAAAAAATTTTTTCAACAAAATAGATGAATCCTCAACCAAAACAGATTGCTTCCTAGAAAATATACATTTAAATTTGCAAGAATAAGCAATTTTCAATCAAATAGTTGGATTACATTTCTTTTTAAATTTCAAGTCAAAAAAAAAATTCTGGTACAAAACAGTTGAATCTTTAATCAAATAATTGAATTTTGTAACAAAATAGTTAATTTTTCAACAAAATTGATGAATCCTTAACCAAAACAGATAAATTTAAAAAAACTGAAAATATAAATTTTTAACAATAAAGTTAATTTTCAAATGAATATTTGAATTTTCAGTCGAATACAGATTAAAAACAGATTAATTACAAGAACAAAAACACAAAAATATGACTTTTCGAAAAAAACTAACTTTCAACGAAACAGTTGATTTATAAGCCAAATAGTAAAATTTTCTACAAAACTTTTCAAATTTCAAGTCAGAAAGCCAATTTTTCAACAAAATATTTCAATTTTTTTACAAAACTTCAGACATTTTAAGCCAAAAAGACAATTCTTGTACAAAACAGTTGAACTTTCATTAAAATAATTGAATTGTTTACCAAAATAGTTAATTATTCAACAAAATAGATGAATCCTCAACCAAGAGAGATTAATTTCCCAAAACCAAAAATATGAATTTTCACCAATAAAATTAATTTCCATACAAACTGTTGAATTTTCAATAAAATAGTTGATTTCTGATTCAAAACAGATTGATGTCCAAAAAACCAAAATAATTATTTTTTAAAAAAAATAATTTTTAAGCAAACATTGAAATTTTTAATCGAATAATAGAATTTTCTACAAAACTTTTGAAATTTCAAGTCAAAAATACAATTTTTTAAAAAGATATTTAAATTTGCAATTAAATAGTTACATTTTCTGTCAAAATAATTGAGTTTTCAACAAAATAGATCAATCCTTAACCAAAACAGATTGATTTCCAAAAAGCGAAAATATTAATTTTTAACATTAACATTACTTTTCAACCTAATAATTAAATTTTTAACCAAATTGTCGAAATTTTTACCAAAATTTTGGAATTTAAAGTAAAAAAGACCAGTTTTCTACCAAACAGTTGAATTTTCAATTTTGAATCAAATATTCAATTTTCCACCAAAATATTTGAGTTCTCAACAAAATAGATGAATCCTCAATTAAAACAGATTTCTTCCTAAAAAATTAACATTTTCATTTCCAGCAACAAAAATACTGATTTTCAACCAAATAGTAAAATTTTTAACCAAATAGTTGGATTAATTTTTTTTAAATTTCAACTCAAAAAGACAATTCTTGTACAAAACCAAATTATTTCCAAAAACGAAAAATATGAATTTTCAATAAAAAAATTAATTTTCAAACGAAGTGTAGAATTTTCAGTTGAATACTGAATAAGAACAGAATAATACACAACATAAAATATTAGTTTTCAAGAAAAAAAAAACTAATTTTAAATCAAACATTTGAATTTTCCATCAAAATAGTTACGTTTTTAACAAAATAGATGTCTCCTCAACCAAAACAGATTAATTTCTAAAAAAAAGTATTAATTTTCATCATAAGTACTAATTTTCACCAAAAAGTTGAATTTTTGTCGAAATAGTAAAATTTTTCACAAAAATTAAAAATTTCAAGCCAAAAAAAACAATTCTACTACAAAACAGTTAAATTTTCAAACAAATAGTTGAATTTTACACCAAAATTATTGCATTTTCAACAAAATAGGTGAGTCCTCAATCAAAATGGATTAATCTTCGAAAACCGAAAAAATGAATTTTCACCCATAAAATTTATTTTCAATCAAACACTTTTTCTATGACACAGTTAAATTTCTAATCAAACATTTGAAATTTTAATAGAAATAGTTGAATTTCCAACAAAATATATGAATTCTTAACCAAAGCAGATCATTTTCCAAAAAACGAGTACATAAATTTTCAACAATAAAACTAATTTTTAACCAAAAAGTTGAATTTTCCACCAAATAGTTAAATCATCAATCGAAACAGATTATTTTTGAAATAAACGTGAATATTTACTTTTAACAACAAGAAAAAATATAATTTTTCAACCAAAAAGTTGAACTTCAAACTAAATATTTGATTTTCTACAAAAATTTTCAAATTTGAAGGCAACAAGACAATTTTTCTTTGAAACCGTTGGAAATACAACTCTTTTACAGAAAAATTATCTTCGTGGTCCAAGAAACAAAAATATGAATTATTAACCATAAAAATAATTTTCAAACAAAGTTTTTTAACTTCAATTTTTAACCAAATAGTAAAATTTTCTACAAAAATTTATGGCGCAAAAGACAATTTGTCTACAAAACAGTTAAATTTTCGATAAAACAGTTAAATTTTTAATCAAATATTTGAATTTTCTATAAAAATAATTAAGTTTTCATCAAAATAGAGGAAACCTTAACCAAAACAGATTAATTTCCAAAAACCGAAAATATGAATTTTCAACAATAAAATTAATTTTAAAACAAAGAACTAAATTTGCAATTAAATCCTGATTCAAAGCAGATTAATTTCTCAAAAAAAAAATATTAATTTGAAAGAAAATCTTATTAAAAAACAAACAGTTGAATTTTCAACCAAATAGTGAAATTTTCTGCAAAACTTTTGAAATTTCAAGTCAAAAATACAATTTTTCTACTAAATAGTTAAATTTTTAATAAAATAGTTAAACTTTTTGCCAAAATAATTGAGTTACCAACAAAATAGATGAATCGAATAACAATGATTTTCAACCAAAGAATTTAATTTTTAATCCAATAATAGAATTTTCTATAAAACTTTCGAAAATTCAAGCCGAAAATGAAATTCTACTACAAAACAGTTGAATTTTCAATCAAATAGTTGAATTTTTAACAAAATATATAAATCATCAACCATAATAGATCAATTTACAAAAGAAAACAAAAATATTAATTTACAAAAAAAAAAATTAACTTTCAACCAAACTGATTTTTAAGAAAATAGTAGAATATTCATCAAAACTTCTGAAATTCTATTCCAAAATGACAATTTTTCTACAAAACAGTTAAATCTTTGATCAAATAGTTGAATTTTCATCCGAATAGTTCAATCTTTATTGAAAACAGATTAATCACTTTGAAAAAAATTTATTATTTTTAACAAAAAAACTAATTTTCAACCAAACTTTGGAAATTTCAAACCAAAAAGACTGTTTTTTTTTGCAAGACAGTTAAATTTTTAATGAAGTAGTTAAATTTTTTACCAAATAGTTGAATTTTTAACGAAATATATGAATCATTAACCAAAAAAGATTATTCCTAAAAAATGAATATTTGAATTTTCAACAAAAAAACACTTATTTTCAACCAAATAGTTGCATTTTTAACCAAATACTTGGAATAATTTTTTTTTTTATTTCAAGCAAAAAAATACCATTTTTGTGCAAAACTATTAAATTTTCAATTAAATAATTGAATTTTTAACCAAAATAAGTAATTATTTTACAAATAAGATAAATATTCAATCAAAACAGATCGATTTTCAGAAAACGAAAATATAAATTTTCATAAATAAAATTAATTTTTAAACAAAGAGTTAATTTTACAACCAAATACTTGAATCCTGATCTAAAACATAATAATTTCTAACTAATGAAAATATTAATTAAAAAAAAAGAATTACAAGCCAAAAATGTCAAAAATAAAATTTTCTACAAAATAGTTGAATTTTAAATCAAACATTTCAATTTTTTACCAAAATAGTTGAATTTTCAACAACATGGATAAATCTTTAACCAAAACAGATTAATTTCTGAAAAAAAAATAATTAATTTTCATCAGAAAAACTAATTTTTAACCAAAAAGTTGAATTTTTCACAAAATATTAAAATTTTTTACAAAATTTTGAAATTTTAACGCAAAAAGACAATTTTGCTACAAAATAGTTAAATTTTTAATGAAATAGTTGAATTTTACACCAAAATAGTTCAATTTTCAACAAGATAGGTGAATCCTCAATCAAAATGGATTAATTTTCAAAAAACGAAAATATGAATATTCCACAATGAAATTAATTTTCAACCAAATACTTAAATCCTCAATAAAAAGAGATTAATTTTTGAAAAACAAAAATAATAATTCTCAACAATAAAATTAATTTTCAACGAAACAGTGAAATTGTTGAGTGAATAGTTCAAATTCCGCAAAAATTTTTCAAATTTTAAGCCAAAAAACCATTTTTTTTACAAAACAGTTGAATTTACAATCAAATAGTTGAAATTTCGATAAAATAGTTGAATTTTCAACAATATAGATGAATTCTTAACCAAAGCAGATAATTTCCGAAAATCGAAGACATGAATTTTCATCAATAAAACTTATTTTTAAACAAAAAGTTGAATTTTCAACCAAACATTTAAATTCCTAATTAAAACCAATCATCAAAAAAAAAAAAAAAGAAAAAAAATTCACTTTAAAAATAGATAAATAATTTTTTAACCAAACAGTTGAACTTCAAACCAAATAGTTAATTTTCTACAAAAATTAAAAAATTGTAAGACATGAGAACAATTTTTCTATAAAACAGTTGAAAATTCAACTGTTTTATAAAAAAAATTGTCTTGTTGGTCCAAAACACGAAAATATAAATTTTCAACTATATTATTAATTTTCAAACAGAGAGTTGAATTTTTAACCAAATAGTAGAATTTTCTACAAAAATTTTTAAAATTTTGTCCAAAATACAATTTTTCTGCAAAACACTTAAATTTTTAATCAAATATTTGAATTTTCTACCAAGAGAACTGAGTTTGTAACAAAGTAGATGAATCCTCAACCAAAACAGATTATTTAAAAAAAATAAAATCTTAATTTTAAGAATAAAAACTAATTTTAAACCAAACAGTTAAATTTTTACCCAAGAAGAATTATCTACAAAAATTTTTAAATTTCAAGTCCAAAAGACAATTTTTCTACCAAAAGTTGAATTTTAAGAAAAAATCTGTAATTTCGAGGCAAAAAGACAATTCTTGTATAAAACAGTTGAATTTTCAATCAAATAGTTTAATTGTCAACCAAAGTAGTTAATTTTTTAACAATATAATTGAATCCTGATTCAAAACAGATTAATTTCCAAAATAGGAAAATATTAATTTAAAAAAAAAATAATTTTTAACCAACAAATTAAATTTTTAACCAAGTAGTAGAATTTTTCACAAAACTTTTCTAATTTCAAGCCAAAAAAGGAATTTCACCAGAAAACAGTTGAATTTTGAACAAAATAGATAAATCACCAACCATAACAAATCAATTTGCAAGAAACGAGAATACGAATTTTCAACAATAACATTTATTTCTATCCAAAGAGTTGCATTTCAACCGAAGAGTTTAATTTTTAACCAAAGAGTTAATTCTTTAATCAAAATAGATTAATTCCCGAGAAACGAAAATATTGATTTCTGAAGAAAAAATTAACTCTTAACCAAACAGATATTTAAGCAAATAGTAGAATCTTAAGAAAATCATTTGAAATTTTATTCAAAAAAGAACATTTTTTTACAATTGAATTTTCAATAGAATAGTTGAATTTTTTACCAAATATTTTGAATTTTTATTTAAAACAGATTAGTTACCGGAAAAAGAAAATAATCATTTTGTAACAAAATAACTGATTTTCAACCAAATAGTTAAATTTTTAAGCAAATAGTAGAATCTTCAGCAAATCATTTAAAATTTTATTCCAAAAAAACAATTTTTCTACAAAACAGTTGAATTTTTGATCAACTACTTAAATTTTCTACCGAAAAAGTTCAATTTTCAACCAAAAAGTTCAAATCTAATTAAAAACAGATTAATTACCGAAAAAAGAAAATAATTATTTTTAACAAAAAACCTAATTTTTAAGCAAACAGTTGAATTTAAAAAAAATAGTTGAAATTCCTACCGAGCCGTTAAATTTTCAATTGAGTAGTTGAATTTTGTACCAAACAGTGAAATTTTCAAAAATATATATAAATCATCAACCGAAGCAGATTAATTTACAAATAACGAAAATATAAATTTTCAACAATAAAATCAATTTTGAAACAAATAGTTGAATTTCTAACCAAATAATTAAATCCTTAATCAAAACAATTTATTTTTTGTGGAACGAAAATATTGCTTTAAAAAACTAATTTCCAATGAAACAGTTTAATTTTCAACTAAATAGACGAATTTTTTACCAAAAATTTGAAATTTTTGAAATTTTCCGAAATTTTTCAAATTTAAAGTCGAAAAGATAATTTTTATACCAAACAGTTAAATTAACAATCAAAAATTGGAATTTCCCACCAAAATAGTTGTGTTTAAAAAAAAGATGAATCCTCAACCAAAACAGATTATTTAAAAAATTAAGATTTAAATTTTCAACTAATTCAAGCTAAACAGTTGAATTTTCAATCAAATAGTTTAATTTTCTACCAAAATAATTAAGATTTCAACAAAATATATTAATCCTGAAGCAAATCAAATTAATTTTCAAAAAGCGAAAATATAAATTTTTAACAATAACAATTATTTTTAACCAAAGAATTGACTTTTGAATTAAATAGTAAAATTTTTTACGAAACTTGTTGAATCTTTAATCAAAACAGAATAATTTTCGAAAAACTAAAATATTAGTTTTTAACTTAAAAAATAACTTTTAACCAAACAGTTACACTTTTAAGATAATAGTTGAAATTCCTAGAAAAATTTAAAAATTTTAAATTAAAAATTTTTTTTTTATAAAATAGTTGAATTTCCAATCAAATAGTTGAAATTTTGATAAATACAATTAAACTAATTTTTTAACTGAAAAGTTGAATTTTTAAATAAATAGTTAATTTTTTACAAAATTTCTTTAAATTTCTAGCCAAAAAAAAATTTGTTCACAAAACAGTTGGATTTTCAATCAAATGGTTGATTTTAGTACTGGAATAATTTAATTAAAAAAAAAATTGATAAATCCTTAAACAAAGCAGGCTAATTTCGAAATTACAAATACATGAATTTTTATCAATAAAATCAATTTTCAAACAAAGAATTAAATTTTTCACCGAATAGCAGATTTTTTTTTAATTTTTAAATTTTGAAGCCAACAAGACAACTTTTATACAAAATAGTTGATTTTTCAATCAAATCATTTTATTCTAAAATATTTGAATTTTCTACCGAAATTATTTAGTTTTCAACAACATAGATAAATCCTCAACCATATCAAATTAATTTTCAAAAAGCAAAAAAGTAAATTCTTAACAATCACATTAATTTTCAACAAAAGAATTAAATTAGAAAGCAAATAGCTGAATCCTCAATGAACACAGATAATTTTCTGAAACAATATTAATTTTATCCAAAAAAATTGAATTCAATCAAAAATAGCAAATTTCCTAGAAAACAGTTTAAATTTCTCCAAAAAAATTTTAATATAAAAAATAATTTACTTACAACAAAAGAATTGAATTTTTAGGCCAGAAATAATTTTTCAGTTAAGAAAAAAAAATTCAACTAATTTGTTGAATATTCTACTTCGAGACAGCGAAGCCATTCAAAAATAAAATGAATAAGCCATTATAAAAAATGAAAACGCCTTTAGCTCATTTTTTCTATAATTTTCCATTTTTATTCAGCAGAAGAAAATTATATGAGATCCTAACAGAATAAACATACCGAAAAAATTCGAGAAATCTATCCCTTGAGAATTCAGGGTTTGCGAGGTGCTTGGAATTTAATTTAGCGAGAATAACAAACGAGGTGAGTCGTAAATGCTCGGTAAAACTGTTTGTGAATTTCTCATTTTTACGACTTTAATATAATTTCTTGTTGAATTTTAGATAAATTCGTGAAAATAATTAAGCTAGGCTGATCGAAAAACTGAAATTTAGTTAGTGATTGTGAATTCTCTTTTGTTAAACCTCCTTCGGCTTTAACGAACACTCTCATCACGTGTCTCGTGAGAAAAAAAGGTAAAAAGCAAATTTCAGATTCAATTTTAAAAAATGTTTGTTATAAATCATTTTATTGTACCTTGTGTTAAAAAAAAATCAATTTATTTATTTGAAATGTAATTTTTCACGATAAAAAGAAAAAATGCGCGTCTTATATAAAAAAAATCATTTTTTTTTAAATGTTAGACAAAATTTTTCTTTGTCCTCAGGTCTGTAGTGTATAATTTTTTTAGCAAAAAATTTGAAGAACTTTTTAGAAAACAGTAATTTTTAAAGACCTTCTTGCAAAATTAATGTTTTTTTTTTATTTTTATTAATTGATATCTCTAAAGTTTATTCTTCAAAACTTTAAAGCGAAAAAATATGAATTTTTAACATGATAGTTGAACTTTTAATTGAATAGTTGAATTTTCCGCTAAAAAAGATGAATCTTTAACCGTAAATGGAGAAGTTAAATTTTTACTAAAAAAATTAATTTTTAGGACAGTGGTCAAATTTTCTACCAGAGATGAATTTTCAACTAAAATTACGAAATTTCAACCAAATAGTTGAATTTTTTACCAAAAGAGTTAAATCCTCGACCAAACCAGAATTATTTACAAAAAATAAAAATATGAATTCTTAACAATAACATTAATTTTTAGACAGAAAGTTGAATTTTCTACCAAACTTTGGAAAATCGAAGCCAAAACGGCAAATTTTCTACAGAACTATTGAAATATAACCCAGAAAATATAAAATTTTATCAAAAAAGATCATTCTTAACAAAAAAGTTTATTTTTAGTGAAAGAGTTAAGTTTTAAAGCAAGAAAAAAATTAACCGAATTGTTAAATTTTTAACTAAAAATACAAGTTTTCTACAAAAAAAAAATTGAATTTTAAACAAAAAAATTGCTCTCAACCAAATATGTTAATAAAAATAAAAAAATTATCCAATTGTTAACAAAAAAGATTAATTTTTAAATAAGAAGATTATTTTCGTACTAATAAAGACAAATTTCCTACAAACTATATGATTTATTTTTTCTATTTTTATTCTCAAAAGAAAAGATAAATTTTTAACTAAAAATGGGATATTCAATTTTTCAGTTAAGAAATAAATTTAAAAAAATACATTTTTAATAAAAGAGATAAATTTTCAGCTAAAAAAAAAATTTCAATTGAATTGTTGAATTTTAAAATGAAAAAAAAAGTTTTCTAGAAAACAGTTAAATTTTTAACAACAAAATTAATTTTCAACCAAATAGTTGATTTTTCTACTAAAATATTTGAACTTTCAAGAAAATAATTACATAAATAATAAAATTTAATGAATAATAAAATTAAAAACTAAATAATGAAACTGAATAATAAAAATCTTAACCAGAAAAGACGAATTTTGAATCAAGAAGATTAATTTTGTAATTAATGATTCTACTACAAAAAAAATTAATGTTTGAGCAGATTAATTTTAGTGTAAAGGAAGTAGTTAAACAGTTCAATTATCAATTAAACTAGATTAATTTTCAAAAAAAAATGAAATAGTTAAATTTTCAGTCCGAAATATTAATTTTCAACACAAAAAAAAATAATTTTAAACAAAATAATTAAGTGTTTCACCAAAGATACGAATTTTCAACAAACAAAAAAACTTCCAACAACGTAATTTAAGTCTCAACCAAGAATTTTCCAATCAAGTCGATTTAAAGTGAAAATACGAATTTTCTATAAAAAAAAACAGTTGAATTTTCTACCCGAAAATATAAATTTTTAAAATAAAAGTTAATTATTACCCAGAAAGTTGATTTTAACAAAATAGTTAATTTTTTAGATAAAAAATTAATTTTTAACAAAAAACATGAATTTTTACCTGAATTCATGAATCTTTAACCAAAATAAAAAATATTTAACATGAAAAACACTTGAATTTTTCAAAAAAAAAAAAGAATTTTCAACAAAACACCTGAATCTTAAACTAAAACAGATTAATATTTAACCAGTTTCATTTTTATTCCAAAAAATTTATTTTCTATGAAAAAGATAGGTTTAAAACAAATTACATAAACTTTCATTCAAATAGTTAAGTTTTTTACCAAATACTTAAATTTTCACACAATTTGTTGACTTTTCAACCAAGACAATGATTTTTTTACAAAAAAGACGATTTTTCATCAAATCACATAAGTTATTAAATGAATAGTTTGAATAATGTATGTAATGTTAGTCTAAATTTCATTTTATCAATTTATGGTTTATAATTTTTTCGTTTCTAAAATTTCAATAATAAATAGGTGACTTTTTAACCAAAAAAAACATAAATTTGAATTTTCTACCAAATCTTGAATCTTTTATCCAAAAAGACAAATTTTCTACCAAACAGTTGAATTTCCTACCCGAGCATATTAATTTTCAACAAAAATGTTAATTTTCAACCTATGAGTTGATTTTAACAAAATTTTTCAATTTTCAGTTTAAAAAATTTTGTTTTTAAGAGAAAAAAACGAATTTTTACCGGAAATTATGTATTTGTAACGAAAAAGTAAACTTTGAAGAAAGTAGTTCCACTTTCAAGGAGTGGAATTTTTAACCTGAAGAGATAAATTTCCAACGAAAAATATTGTTTATCAAAAAAAAGATTTTACTTAAAAATTAAAAAATATTTAGATAAAAAAAAACGATTTTTCAACAGAATACTTAAATCCTAAACTAAAATAAATTGAAACAAAACAGTTGCATTTTTAAATAAAAAAATATTTTCTAAAAAAAGACAAATTTCCGATCCGAAAATGCGAATTTATTACAAAGCAATTGAATTTTCAACCAAATATTTAAATTTTAAATCGAAATGATGAATTTTTTAACCAAGAAGATTAATTTTCTACCAGAAAAGTCGAATTTTCAACTGAATATATGCATTTTTAACCAAGTAGTTGAATTTTCAATCAAGAAATTTAATTTTTTGCCAAAAAAGACGAATTTTCAACAAATTATATAAATTATTAACTAAATATTTTAAATTTTCAACTAAAGAGAAGAATTTTCAACAAAAAAATGACTTTCTAACAAAACTGTTAATTTTCAACCAAATAATTAAACGATTAACCGAAAAAGATAAAAATGCAAGTTCATATTATAAATAAAAAAGATTTTTCAATCAAGAAAAAAAATCCAAAAAATTATTAAAATTTTCTAAAGAACAGTTGAATTTTCAAACGAAAATATAAATTTAAGATAAAAAATTGAACAAATAGTTTAATTTTTTACTAAATCGTTTAATTTTCAAGCTAAAAAAACTAATTTTCTGCAAAACAGTTTCATTTTTATCCACAAAGTTCATTTTTAATCAAACAAACGAGATTTTTGTGACCAACACAGATGAATTTTTAACCAAAATCAGTGAATTCTCAAGAAAGCTCTTAAATTTTCAACCTAGTAGTTGATTTTCCAATAAAAAGATCATTTTTAACTAGACATTTGCTTTATGAACCAAAAAAGGTTTAATATCTACAGAAAGGGAGAAATTTTCAAGGAAAAAAAAATTATTAGTAAAAAAAAAACAAAATTGTAATCAAATTGTTGGATTTTCAAGCAGAGAAGGAGAATTTTCACCAAAATAGTTAAATATTCGATGAAAAAGTATGTTTTTTTTTAAAGAAAATTGTTGAATTTTCAACAAAAAAATCCAATCCTGAACAAAATAATAAAAATTTTGACCAAAAAAAAGTAAATGTTTATCCGAAAATAGTTAGATTTTCTTATTGGGGTCCATTAATTCAGGTCG
>JAUELO010092547.1:0-18054 GCA_032357855.1 Amphibolips quercusostensackenii | reverse complement strand
TATTCATTCATTCCATCGAAATTCACGGAGAAAAAAGGGTAGTCAACCTGAACATCTAAAGCGTCAGGCTAACTATATTTGAGCATTAACTATGGGACAACCCCCTAGATGGTTTAGTGTACCATCTGTGGAGTGTCAAAGTTTGACGATTATCTTTACTATGACAGACTAAAGTTGACGATCCTAGAGTTTAAACCTGATCATCCTAGAAATTTTGGCTTGGTTATAGCGGAGTGTTAACTTAATCATATCAGAGGGTCAACTTTATTATCTGTTGCCCTTCTCGTATTTACATATATATATATATATAGGCGTTTAGACGGAAGGTATCATTTTTCTGTCACCGTGATATTATAGGCAAACTTAAACTTAAAATACAAGTTATATTGCATAAAAATTTACAGACAGACTCCCTGAAATACGAACAAAAGTTTACAGTCATTGCGGAAACCCTCATCAAAGAATCTATCATGATAGTTGGACAAAATCTCAAAAATATACCTGTGTAATATTTGTCACCAGCTACACATTGAATAATTTGCATGCTCACAGCTTTTCCGCGTAATGTTTGAAAAATCTGAACAAACTCATGCTAGTTTAGTGAAGCATAGCCTACTTAAATTTCATGGATTTGACACACACGGAGAGACTTTTGATATCAATATTAGCTTCATTCTATATCCATGATTAACATAAAATATAAGAATTTAGGAATAATCGAGGTACTTTTATAAAGATTCCTACTATAATAAGAGATAATGGTATTTCTGTACGTATTATTATAAAGTTGAGCAAGGAAAAATTAGTATTGACGTTTAGAAAAAGTCTTATTTACTGTTTAAAAAGTGTAAGTGTGAAAAAGTGATAATAGTCAATAACAAGATTTCTAAAAAATATCGTCAAAAGTAAGTATTTTAAGTAACATGAGTTACAAGAAAATTTACGAAATTCTAATATTCTTAAAAAAGAATTCGTATTGAAATGAGAGCCACTAGTAATATCTGCAACCGTGATTTGGGAGAATTCTGAAGGATTATACGAAAACCGCCCGAAGGTTTCCGAGCAACCGTCTATAGCCATCGATAGTGACGGCCAGACCAGTCCACCGACTGTATTAGGCTCATGACCTGCGATTTCCTGCCAAAAGTCTTTAATTATACGTGTATTTGTAGTAAAAAAATTTTTGTAACTAGTGCAGTGTGAATTAAAGCTTAGGCAAATTTCACTTCGGAATTTTTTAATTTAAACTTTCAATAATTTACACATATAAAACAGAATCTTTTAACGATTTTCAATCGAAAATGTTCAGTTAAGTGCAGTAAAACTGCAAAACTTTAACTTTTACACTTTTATAAATTGATCAGTTTAAAGATTTCTGGTTAAAAAATATAAATACACGCCATCGTTTTAAATGCTCTAAATCAAAAGTAATTCTCCATTTCAACTTGCATTAATAAAAATGATAAAAAATTAAACATGTCCCTCTTACAACTCAATGAAAACGTTCAAACAAAAATAAGTGCCTCTTTCTATTCAGAAAACCTTGAAAACACACATTTCCCCCCATTCAGTTCTTAAAGATTCTTTAAAAAAAATGTTTTTTTTAATTCAGAGAAAATTCAAAATAAAAATTTGCATCCCTCTTACTCAATACATTTTTTTTGTAAATTATACTTTTTGAATTTAGAAAAAAATTGAAAAAAAATCTTTCCTTAAACACAATACAAATTTTAAAAAGAAAAAAATGGCCTCCCCCGATTAAAAAAAAATTGCATTTTTTTTGACTTAATAAAAACATTTGAAAAATGTAATGCACTGCTAATTTAACCAAAATTAAAAACTTCTTATTTCAAACTTCATAAAAATGTTAAAAATACAAAATTTCTCAGTCTTGCAATCAATAAAAATTTAAAACAAAAAAGTTCCTCTTCCAATTAGGAAAAAAATTAACTGACATTTATTTCCTTTCTTTTAAAACGAGTATTGTGGAATTCAAATGTTTTTTTACACATAAATCATACAAAGCTAAATTATTTTAATTTTGGTTGTTTCAAATTAATAATTTCCAAGTGTTATTTGACGTTACAATAAGAACTGTAACGTTAAAAGGTTAACATTTTCACTTTGAAATTTTAACCATTTAAGGCTTTCTATTTCGAACAATTGAGCTTGAAATTGATTAGTTATAATTATTTCATTTATAATTGTTCATTTTGAAATTCTCTTGATTGAAAAATTTTTAATTAGATGGGTTAGAAATGGTATATTTTAAATTTAGATAATATTTGAATCGAATTTTAAATTGAATAAAAGCGTTTAATTATAAACGTAATAATTTGAACTTATTTTTATATTGAAAATAATTTACAAAGTTTTAATCAGACATTTCAATTTGCTTAATTATTAAGGCTTTCTCATTGAAAAAGTTTAATTTTCAAGTTAAAATCTGTCAATTGTTTAATTTTTAATAGATTTAGAATCGTCTTGTAGAATAATTATTGTACAATTTTTAACACTTATACTACAGTTCAGTTTTTTAAATCATTATTAATTTATATTTGTAGTTGATCAATTTAAATGTTTTTTCTAAACAATTTTCAATTTCAAACGCTTTTAATTTTTAACTCTTTGATACTTCATAACTAAATTTTTTAATTATTTTAATCAAAAATTTACGTTCGAAAATAATGAAATAAATTAGAAATAATGTAAAGTAAAATTTGTTCTCCTGAAAATTTGTGAAATTTCCGGTCAAAACAAAAATTCACTGTCATTTCTTGGTTTTTCTCGGTCTCAAAAAATTTTCGATCATTTCCCGGTCATTTTCCAATTACGTTCTACATCTCCTCTGAAAAAATTAAAATATTGAAAATTTGAAACCGTTTTAAATATTTGAAATTGACGACTTTCACATTTTCGTATTTATTATTTTAAAAGAATTAATCAATAATTTTTTTATCTTAATTTTGAAGCGAAAGGTTCAAAAAATTTTGTCTGATATAATTGCTAATTTTTTAGGAGGTTCGACCGGAATTTCTTTCAAAATATATTTTATTGAGAATATTAATATATTAAATATGCTCTGAATTTTTAGCGCCTATAAAAATATTGAAAAAATGTATTTAAAAAAAATGCGGAAAAACATTTCTCTCAGGCTCAAAAGGGTTACAGTCCAATGTGTCAAAGCCATTTTTTGTTAAGAGTTGGATTTTTTTAGTAGTAATTGAAATATTTCCAATCTTTCCATGAATTTCAAGAAAAATTTTATTACCTTAAAACCTCTCAAAATTCTGAAATGAATTGAACGTTTTCTTTGATGTTATTCGGGATGTTTTAAAATTTTTTATTATTTTCGAAATTATTTCAAAAGTTTTAAGTATTTTTGTAATGATTTTAATTTTTTCTAAAACTTTTAGTACGTCCTGGGAAAATAAAAAAATCACTTTAAATCTTCTGAATTATGTTTTGAATATTTTGTATGTCTTTTGAAATCTTTTTCAATAATCTGTTAAAATTTATTGTTCAATATAAAAAATTATTTCAAATTTCTTCATGAATTTCAAGGAAAATGCTGAATTACCTTAAAACCTCTCAAAATTCTGAAACAGATTAAAAATTTTATTTCAAAATTTTATTTTGAAATGTTGAAACCTCTACATTTCTTTTTTTATTATTTGGAATGTTTTCAAATTTTTAATTATTTTTTACATTCTTTCAAAAGTTCTAAGTATTTTTTATAATAGTTCTAATTTTTCTTTAAACTTATATTGAGTTCTATTAACTTAACAGAAAATAACTTAAAATGTTGCAAATTTTTTTTTTATGATTTTGAATATCTTTTGAAATCTTGTTTAATAATCTGTTGAAAGTAATTTTTCAAAATAAAAAGTCATTTTGAATTTTCCAGGAATTTCAAGAAAAACTTTGTATTATTTTGGAACCTCTCAAAATTATGAAACAGATTCAACAGTTTGTTTCAAATGTCAGAGAATGTACACTTTATTTTAATTTTTTTTAATGTTTAAAAATTTTGTATTATTTTTGAAACTCTCTCAAAGTTCTAAGTATTTTTTAAAATGATTCTAATTTTTTCTAAAACATTTATTAAATCCTCAGAAACGAAAAAAAAATACTTAAAATGTTCCAAATTATTTTCTGACCATTTCGGATGTCTTTTGAAATTTTTTTTATTAATCTGGTAAAATTCGTTTTCCAAAATAAAAAGTCATTTCAAATTTTTTCAGAAATTTTAAGAAAAACGTTGTATGATCTTAAAACCTCTTAATATCCTGAAACAGGTTTAAAACTTTGTTTCAAAATGTTAAAAAATCTACATAGTAATTTTGCAAAATAAAAAATCATTTTGAATTTTTCCAGGAATCCTGGAAAAAATTTTTTTCTAAAACTTTTATTACATCCTGGGAAAATAAAAAAATCACTTAAAATGTTCCAAATTATGTTTTGACTATTTTCTATGTCTTTTGAAATCTTTTTTAATAATCTATTAAAATTATTGTTCAATATAAAAAGTTATTTCGAATTTTCCCATAAATTTAAAAAAAAATGTAATTACCTTAAAACCTCTTAAAATTCTGAAACAGATTAAAAATTTTATTCCAAAATTTCGAAAGTTCTACATTCCGTTTTTAATTATAGGGGCTGTTTTCAAATTTTAAGTTATTTTTCACATTCTTTCAAAACTTTTTAGTATTTTTTATGATAGTTCTAATTATTTTTCAAGCTTTTATTAAATTCTATTGAATTAACAAAAATAACTTAAAATGCTGCGAATTATTTTTTTTTTTTTAAGAATTTTGAATATTTTTTGAAATCTTGTTTAATAATCTGTTGATAGTAATTTCTCAAAATAAAAAGTCATTTTGAATTTTCCCAGGAAATGTAAGAAAAAATTTGTATTATCTTAAAACCTCTCAAAATTCTGAAGCAGATTCAACATTTTATTTCGAATGTTAAAAAATGTACATTTTGTTTTTATTTATTTGAAATGTTTTAAAATGATTTTGATTTTTTCTCAAACTTTTATTAAATCCTGGGAAACAAAAAAATTACTTAAAATGTTCCAAATTTATTTTTTATTATTTTTGATGTCTTTTGAAATCTTTTTCAATAATCTGTTAAAATTCATTTTTCAAAATAAAAAGTCATTTCAAATTTTCCCAGAAGATTTAATAAAAACGTTTTATTATCTTAAAACCTCTCAATATCCTGAAACAGGTTCAAAATTCAGTTTCAAAATGTGAAAGAATCTACATTTTGTTTTTAATTATTTAGAATGATTTGACATTTTTAATTATTTTTAAAATTCTTTTCAGTCCTAATTATTTTTTTTGATGATTTAAATTTTTTTCTTAAACTTTTATCAAATTCTAGTGAATTAACAAAAATAACTTGAAATGTTCCAAATTATATTTTTGTACAATTTTGAATATCTTTGCAAATCTTTATTAATAATCTGTTATAAGTAATTTTTTAAAATAAAAAATCATTTTAAATTTTGCCAGAAATTTTAGGAAAAATTTTTTATTATCTTCAAACTCACGTTTTCTTAGAAAGATTCAAAATTTTATTTCAAAATGTTGAAAAATCTACATTTTCTTTTATGTTATTTGGAATGTTTTCAAATTTTTTATTATTTACGAAATTATTTCAAAAGTTTTAAGTATTTTTGTGATGATTCTTTTTTTTTAACTTTTATCACATTCTGAAAAAATAAAAAAATCACTTAAAATGTTCCAAATTATGTTTCGACTATTTTGTATGTCTTTTGAAATCTTTTTTAATAATCTATTTAAATTTATTGTTCAATATGTGAAGTTACTTTAAATTTTTCCATAAATTTAAAGAAAAATGTTGTATAACCTTAAAACCTGTGAAAATTCTGAAGCAGATTCAACATTTAATTTCGAATGTTAAAAAATGTACATTTTGTTTTAGTTTATTATAAATGTTTTAAAATTTTGTATTATTTTGAAACTCTCTCAAAAGTTCTAAGTACTTTTTTAAATGATTCTAATTTTTTCTAAAACTTTTATTAAATCCTGGGGAACAAAAAAAATTACTTAAAATGTTCCAAATTTATTTTTTATCATTTTAGATATCTTTTAAAATCTTTTTTAATAATCTGTCAAAATTTATTTTTCAAACTGAAGAGTCATTTCAAATTTCCCCAAAAATTTTTAGAAAAACGTTTTATTATCTTAAAACCTCACAATATCCTGAAACAAGTTCGAAATTTAGTTTCAAAATGTTAAAAAATCTATATTTCGTTTTTAATTATTTGGAATCTTCTTAAATTTCCTAATTATTTTTGAAATTCTTTCAAAAGTTCTAATTATTTTTTTTTAATGATTCTAATTTTTTTCTCAAACTTTTATCAAATTCTAGTAAATTACCAAAAATAACTCAAAATGTTCCAAATTATTTTTTTTTAGAATTTTAAATATCTTTTGAAATCTTTTTTAATAATCTGTTGATAGTATTTTCTCAAAATAAAAAGTCACTTTGAATTTTCCCAGGAATTTTAAGAGAAAGTTTGTATTATCTTGAAACCTTTCAAAATTCTAGAACAGATTCAGCATTTTATTGAAAATGTTAAAAAATATACATTTTGTTTTAAATTATTTGAAATGTTTTAAAATTTTGTATTATTTTTTAAACTCTTTTTAAAGTTCTACGTAATTTTCAAAATAATTCTTAATTTTTCTAAAACTTTTATTCAATCCTGGCAAACGAAATAAAATTACTTAAAATGTTCCAAATTATTTTTAACCATTTTGGATGTCTTTTGGAATCTTTTTTAATAATCTGTTAGAATTAATTTTTTAAAATGAAAAGTCATTTCAAATTTTCTCAGAAATTTCAAGAAAAACGTTTTATTATCTTGAAACCTCACAGTATCCTGAAACAAGTTTAAAATTTAGTTTCAAAATGTTAAAATCTACATTCTGTTTTTAATTACTGAAAACGTTTTCGAATTTTTAAATATTTTAAAAATACGTTCAAAAGTTTTAATTTTTTCGACAAATTTTATTAATTCCTGCGAAACTAAAAAAAAATCACTTAAAATGTTCCAAATTATGTTTTGACAATTTTCGACATCTTTTGAAACTTTTTTAATGATCTGTTGAAATTAATTTTTCAAAACAAAAAGTCATTAAAAATTTTTTCAAGAATAAAAATTTTTTTTTAAATCTACAGTTTGTTTTTAATCATTTCAAATATTTTTAAATTTTGAATTATTTTCGAAATTCTTTTTAATGCTTGAAATATTCTTTCAATAATTCTTTTTTTTTTTAACCTTTTATTAAATCCTGGGAAACTAAAAAAAAACAAAAAATTTGATAAAATGAGCTATTTTCTTGCAAATTTGTTTTTTCTCTAGCTCAACATCAATTTTCTTTTACTGAAAATTTAACTTTTCCAGATGAAACTTCAACTATTGTGTTGATTTTTTTGTTTGTTTGAAACTTATTTTTTTTTAATTTAAAATGTAACTGTTCTAGTTCAATATTAGTAAAATATTACTACTTCAATAATACCAGTTGAATATTTTTTTAAATAAAAAGTCATTTCGAATTTTCCAAGGAATATTATGAAAAATGTATCACCTTGAAACCTCGCAAAATTCTGAAACAGTTTCAAAATTTCATTTCCAAATTTTGAAAAATGAACATTATTCTTTAAATAATTTGGAATCTTTTAAAATTTTTCATTATTTTTGAAATTATTTGAAAAGTTTTAAGTATTTTATTTGATGATTCTATTTTTTTCTGAAACTTTTATTAAATCCTGAAAAATAAAAAAATATCTTTTAAAAAAGTTTAGAATTATTTTTTGACAATATTGGGTGTCTTGTGAAATCTTTGTTTAAATTCTTTAAAAATTAAATTTTCATAATAAAAAGTCATTAAGAATTTTCCCAGGAATCTTAAAAAAATGTTCACTACCGTTTACACTCTACATGCGAATTGAAGCCTGAGCATTCAAAAATATTCGAATTGAGAAATTTTTACAATTATTTACAAATAACTTTTAAAAAAAAATCAATTTACATAAATTGTTACGAATAATTTTAAGACGGTTTTTAAGTAACAAGTAAGGATGTGCAATATTTTTTAACAAGAATTTTTTGAAATTGCAATGTATTAATAAGCTATAAATTATTTATGCATATAAATTTTTTTTATTATCATTAATGATCATTATTATTATATATATTGTTATGCATATATTTTTTATTATTAATAATAATAATAATTATATATAATTATGCATATATATTTTTGTTCCAAAAGAGCATTGCAATTTTTTTCTAGAATTTGTATGCATATGACCTGTAAATATGTGCAAATTCACACAAAAATAAATTCTTTTTTTATAAAATGAAAATTATTATATACAGAAGTGGCGCAAGCCCCATGAGTTCTAAGCAATTATTTTTAACGAAAAATGTAGTAGTTTATATTTCATCGAAAAAAGGTTTAAATCAAAATAAAATACAGTTAAATTATTATCCCATAAAGACTTATTTTAAACAAAATAGTCCAAGTTTTAAACAAAGAGATTTATTTTTAACTAAAATAATGAATTCTCAACAACAAAAAATGAATTTGCACTCAACGAGCTCAGCATTCATCCAAGCACTTGAATTTTCAATCAAAAATGTACATTTTTAACCAATAAGATTAACTTCTTACAAAAAAAAAATTAAACCAGAATATGTTAAAATAAAATAATAAAGTTCTCAACTATAAAAGACAAATTTTATACCAATTAATTAAATTTTCAGCCAAATAGTAGCATTTGTCAATCAAACGAGCGGAATTCCGTACCAAAAAAGTATTATTAGAATTTTCAATTGAAAATTAATAGATTTCGATAATTTGGAAAAAATTTAAAGGGGTCCTAAATATTTAAAGGTATTTCAAAAATTTTTATCAAATAGTGAAGAGTTTTGAAAAGTTTAAAGAAATTACCACGAAGAACACCAAGGATATGGTCGTTATTAGGTAAACACTTGAACAGTGAACTTCACTCTGCAAGAAGAAGCATTAGATTTTTCTAAAAAGCATTTTGGCATATCATAAAACCTGTGTAGTAACAGTGCAAGGAAAGGCTGAGGACATCGAGAGAAAATTGTCCTAGAAAATTTATTGAAAGCTAGTCCAGCAATATTTAGTAATCATTATTCGAAAAGGAAACAGAAAAAATTTGGTTTAGTATCTTTTTTGCAGAATAAAATATGCGCTAATTTATAAAAAATTTATTTTGACGTAACACAAATACATTTCTACCTACTATACACTGCTTTACATGATGTTCTTATAAGGGACTTTGAAGCTTTTGAGAAAAATGTGCATTAAGACTTTTTCATCTGTTGCTACGATGAAAACTAAAGAATAATTGCAAAAGCAATAAAATGTGTTCATTGTTGCAAAAGTCTTGATTCCACACTTTTCAAGTACCTAAACGCGTAACGTTTTATCGCAACTCTCACTGAAAAAATGTGACGAATTTTATTTTTTTCAATGGAATTAATTGTGTGAGAGATTGTGGTTTACAAGTCCTACTTTAAAATTTATTATGATCGGGCGTAAGGCACCGACTGGAACTTCCACGATTTCATCTGGGGTCAATTCTGTAACTATTCCGCTTTGCATGTTTATTTTAGCCCGTGTGTAATGTTGCGTGCGAGAACTATATCCATATATTCCACCAAGTGAACTAATGCTGTTCAATATTGCGAAGGCATCACCATCAGATGTTGATAATACAATTTGTTCTTGGCTTGGAATAGGCCCATAACGATGACGTGCTGCGAGTATTTTAATTGGCTTATTTGCAGGAAAAGTGTATCTTCTAAGTTCAAATTGCCGTCGATGATTCTTATGGGGAGTAAGCCGAATAAACTGAAGTTGGTCCAGTCCATATTTACTTCCGTCAGAAGAAGCAATGAGCCTGGTAGGTGCAGCCATGCACCAGGGATTAGCAGGAGGAGACCTGGACCTGGCGCGAAGAGCAGGCTCCACGGGAAGAAATGACCTGGCAGGAGAATTTCGTCTGTCCAAAGAAGAAGAATCTTGTCTGCCACGAGGAACATCAGAAATTTTTGGGTCGCCGTTAGAAGACCACTTGAACTGTGAACTTAATTCTGCAAGAAGAAACTGCGGATTAATTTTTTTTAAGTAGGGAAAACTATTACATGAGTCAGACACTTTTGATGGTGGATTATTACGTTAGGGCTTCTGCTAAGTTTCAAACAGAAAATAAAATTTTTGGATTCATATACATATAAAAACTAGTTTGAAAATCCAACCATTATATTTCATTGTGTAAATTTACAGTTCAAAAAAAAAATTACTTGTGTTTATTTAGGATAAGAATTTCTTTGGTTTTAAAATGGCTAACTGCTTATGATAACAGTTTTTGTGAACTTTTTAATTCCGTTTGTGATTAAAGGTCGTTCCTACATTAAAATGAAGCAGTTTTAGCAAAAAAAAAATTTTTGTGCGTTTGATAACATTATTTGGAAATTTTTTCTTATGAAATTTGCTTTAGACAATTCAATGGTTCCAAGGACATCAAAATGATGTGAAAGAATTTTGCAGAAATTTCAAAGGTTTCAAGGAATTTTTAAGACATTAATGGATTTAAAAATATTTACAAAGGTATCAAGAGATTTTGCGAGATTGCAAAGGATTTTCAGTGTTTTAATGAAATTTCAAGCAACTTTAGTAATATCAAGAAAGCTTGAAGATGTTTGTTGCGTAAAGTTTGTTTGTTCAGAATTAAGAGTGGTCTGTAATCAATCCTTTTTTGGTACATTATCTACTTTTGCCATTTTCTTCAATATTTTTTTGTATAATTTATTGCAAATCTGATTATTTCATAATATTTTCCTACATAATAATTTTTAAAATAAATTTTCTATGCCGTGAAAAATTATAAGAATATTCATTATATAAAAATGATTATAGGCTCATGCTGATTTTCCTGTAATAGTTTTTCGTAAAGGTCTAATCTGTATGAGAGTAATTATCGATAGGCGTTTTCTAAATTAATTATGTTTTGTTTTATTCTACAGAAATATATAATAGAATGACATGTTTAAAAATGAAAAGAACCTAAAAATAAAAATTGGAAACAATGTTCCATGCTTGTAGAATATTTTTCAGTTTGAGAGATTAATAATAGTTCAAGAAAATAATAGTTTAAGAGACTAATAATATTTTTAGAATGTTAATATAAAACCTGTTTACTTATCAGGAGTTCTGTTATATGTTTTTATTTGTACTAGGGCTACCTTGATGACTTGCATGTTCATTACTCTTCCCAAAATTTGACAGAAAGTCCCTTGTTTTGGGCGGCATACATGATGATATTTCTATGAAAAGACAAAAATAGATTATTAAATTTGTAATGTTAACAATTTATTATCAAGTTTCGCGGTAATAAATTTCCGCTGAGTAATTCTTATAGATATCTAATTTCATCATTGTGGACTTTGTAAATAGGTTACGTCATTTCCCACAAAATAACTTATTTCCAAGTGATTACTTTAACGTGAATGAGGAAATATTCACACACTTAATCTATTTTAACTTACTTCAATTTGACCAAGGAAATTCAAAATGGTTGTTTTTGGAGAAAAAAGTTACAGTATTTAACAAGGTGATTATTTTAAAAACTGGTTTAAATACCCTGCAAATCCCGGAAATGTTTAGCTTTTCTCCCTAAGATATATTCTTTACGAAAATGCAGAAACCTTTGAAAGTTTCTATTTTCAAACAGAAAATTTTATATTTTGCCTTCGAATTTTGAAAATTTGTCAGATAGCGATAAAAATGAACTTTTAGTTGAAAAAATATATATATAAAACACTGATTAAGATGATTGGATCCTGAAAAACGGTCTAATTATTATAGTTAAGTAGAACAAAAATTATATTAATAATAATTGTTTATTGTCACCGAGTTTACATAGTATTTTACACTTTTGATTGTATAATAGATGTTCCAACTTACCTACTATAAAAATCATATTAATTTATTTTTCACTTACCAATAGAATTAAAAATAACGTGCAAGGTTAAGACCATAGTGCAGAGAATCCTCATTTTTTTAATGTAAAAAAACTGGTTAACGCAGAATTTTAAGAAGAACGTAACTAATGAGCATTCGTATGTTCTATATGTATATACTTTTCTGAGATATTTGTGTTTTCCTCTTCCCGAATATAAATCTCGTACATAGAGAAACTTTTGTTTGTAAAATGTGATATTATAATATTTACTTTTACGATAAGAAAATGGCAAGCCAGGATAAAGCGTCACTATTTCAAGAAAAACTATTCTAAATATCAAATTGTAAAGTTACTAAGATTATTGAGATATAATCATAAATAATAAAATAATTATACTCATACTAAAAGAAAATTTCTAAAATCCCTAAAAAAGGCTGTAAAGTTTACAAAATACTACACGAAAAAAATTTGTCATATAAAAAGTGTACAACTCAGTCTGAAAATTTTGGACGGGTACCAAAATTTTATAAAAATTGAAAGCCTTCTTCTTTAAATATTTACGAAATATTTCAGTATTATGTACAAGGAAGAACCACGTAAAGTCCTGTACTGTCTAGAAAATTTAAATAAGGCAAAAGCAATTTGGAGACTCTAAAATGTCTGAGACAGTCTGGAAAAAACTGAAGAGGCAGCGAATATAATTTTCAAGACAGTCTGAGAAAATATAAAGGGTTCTAAAGAAAATTAAAAAAATTTTACTGCTGGAAGATTGATAATATGAGTAAGATACATATTTTCAGGGTGGATCCTTGACTGTGAAATTACCAAAAATTGTATTAACTAGGAATTTAATTAAAAACCGAGAATTTACTTTTGATCGCAGTAGAATCCCAAATTTAATTGCTAAAATAACTTTGATCAATTTAGAAAAGTGATTTCTACTTTAGCTGCAGTCGTATGGTATATAAGTGTATTTGTTAGGTTACGGATTCATTTACTTATTAAAAATCCAACTACTTGGTTAAAACTTAAACTTATTTATTAAAAATTAATTTTTTGATTCAACAATCACCATTTTAATTAAAAATTTATCTCTGGTTAAAAATGTAACTAATAATTTGTTAAAAATCTACTTTTTTAACAATTTAACTACTCCAGATAATAATTTAACTATTTTGGTAAAAATACGTTTTCTCGTGAAGATTTTTGTGATAAATTCTTAATAGAAAATTAAACTAAACTATTTCTGGTTGAAAATTTACTTTCTTCCTTTTCAATTGTTATTTTTGTCTCTAATGAGCGAAATAGTAAGGTAGTTTTAGAAGTCTGTTTTTTAATTGTAAATCTTTTTTAATGTTTTTATAGCATGAAATACTTTTTTTAGAAATTAGATTTCTGTTTGACCTTAAATTATAAATTAATTTTTTTTTATTGAAATTTCTACTATTTTGCTAAAAGTTAACATTTTTTCCTTGAAAATTCAACTTTTTGTTTTAAAAATGATGTACTTTGTGGAAATTTTTAAAATTTTTATAGAAAATTCAACTATATTGTTAAAAATATACGCATTTGTCTGAAAATAATTCTGCTTCGTTGAAAATTCGAGTATTCTAGTTAAATATTTATCATCTTATTTAAAAATTTATCTGTTAAGTTAAAAATAAAATTACTGAGTTAAAAATTTAACTCTTGTGTTAAAAATTATTTCAAGTTTTTATTTTGACTTTTTAATCACTCAAAATTATTTTTTAGTTGAAAATTTGTCTTTTTTGGTAAAAATCAATTTTCTTGGTTGAAAATTTATCTTTTTGGTCAAAAATCAAATTATTTTATTTAAATATTCATCATCTAAGTTGAAAATTGGTCTTTCTGGTTTGAAATTCAACTATTCTAGTCAAAGATTTACAATTTTAGTTGAAATGTAATCACTTTGTTTAAAAATTCATCTATTTTTTTTAAGTTAGTTTTTTTGTAAAAAGTGATTTTTTCAACTGAAATTTTAACTTCTTTTACTCAAATATTAAAAATTATTGTCTGATTTAAAAGTTAATCTTCTTATCTAAAAGTTCTTTTCGCCGGATAAAAACTCAAGTATTCCAGATAAATATATATAATTTTAGTTGAAAATTCATTTTTCAGTTTGGAAATGCAATTATTTGGTTAAAAGTTGAAATTTTCAGTTAAAAATTGCTATTTTTCTAATTTTTAATTTTAATTGAAAATTCATTTCGTGGGTCGAAATGTGAACTATTTTATTTAAAAAAATGTTTTTCTTTAGAGAAAAGGGGACTTTTTCCGAAAATTTATCTACATATTTTGTTAAAAATTTGTTTCCTTATTGGTTGAATATTGCATATATTTTTTCAACAAAAAATGTAAATATTATACCAGTTAAACATTTCATAATAATAATTAAAAACTTATTTTTTTTTGCACATTTATTTTTGCACTCAAAATTCAATTATTCAATTTCTGGTTAAAAAATAATGTTTTTTAGTTCAAAGTTCGTCTTTTTTGGTAGAAATTATTCTTTTGATTGTAAGTTAATCTTTTTGGTCTAAAGTTCAATGATTTTATATAAATATTCATCATCTTAGTTGAATATTCCATAGTCTTGGTTAAAAATTTATCTGTTTGGTTGAACATCAATTTTTTTAACTTTAAATTTAATTATTTAAGTTTTAGTTAACAATTTTTTTTTTTGAGTAGAAATTAATTTATATTAGTTTGAAGATTTAACTTTTTTAGTTAAAGTTTAATTGTTTTTGTTGAAAACTAATGTTTTTGGTTTAAAATTCAACTACTCCAGATTAAGATTCATCATTGAGATTAAAAATTTATGAGTTGAGTAATAAAAATTAATTTTATAAACTTAAAATGCAATTGTTTAATTTGGGGTTAATATTAATGAATATTCATCAATTTCGTTAAAAATTGATGTTTTTTTTAATTGTATTTTTTGGTAGAAAATTAATCTTGTTGTTTGAAAATTCATCTTTCTGGATGACAATTCAAGCATTTTAGTTAAATATTCATCATTTTAGTTAAAAATTCACCTTATTAGCTTAAGATTCAACTATTTTAACTAATTTTATTAACGAAAAGTTTAACTTTTTTATTTTTGTTAAAAATTCACATTTTTTATTTAAAAAATGCAAGTATTTGTTTTAAAATTCACTTACTTTGAAATTTTCTGCTTGTTGCCTTAAAGAATACTTAAAATGAACGTGATAGATTAAAATTAATTTTTTAAGTTTCCTGGCAAATATAAATATTTTAATTCATTTCACCCGGAAACTTTAAAAACTTGACCGGATTAAACCGGAAAGTGACCGGAAAATTGGAATTGGCTGCTGAATCGCCACCCTGATTTTTCTCAAAAACAACTTGAAATATATATGTAAAAATGACTTGGAGTTCAAAAAATCGAGTTTGTGAGTTATAAAAGGAGATATTGCATTTATTTGTGTCTTTTTCTTACTCATAAAATTGAAATTTCAGAAATGAAATATTTTTTTAAATATCGAACTATTTAGCAGTTAATAACCTTTCTTATTAAAAATTCTATTTTTAAGTTAAAAGTTCCGCATCATCTACAAAATTTATATTTTTTGTTGAAAATGAACTCTTTTGTTGAAAAATAATTTTTTTTTTAAGCCTAATTATTCGCTTATAAATTGAATTACTTTGTTAAAAATAAGGTTTTTTTTAGATATCTCTTTGTTCAAAAATTTAACTCTATTGTTGAAAAGTCATTTTTAAATTGATTTGCCAAAAAAAATTTTTTTTTAATCAAAGAAAATTTCTTTGAATCAAAGAATCTTCTTCACTACCGGTTTTTGCGTTAAAAGACAAGTCTAATGTTGCAGGTTGCAGCCATCTTCATTTGGCATTGCCGACTGATGTTCGACTGCGCACATCGAGGCGCAGATATATTTTCCCAGACTGGCCAGGACTTTCTGTCAAACCAGCACAATATTTTTCACTTTAGGAACTTATACAAATTTTTCCGAACTAAATTAAAAATATTCAAAATTTTTCTACAATTCGTTTGTGGACTGAATATGGCTTCTTACTTATATTTCTTATAGCAAATACAAAACTCTTTTCCTAGACTATTGTCGAGAATCACAAGACTCGTTTGCATTTAGTGTGCAAAAGTTTAAAAACTTTTATTGAAAGTCATTCAAGATCTTCAAAATTTTGGTAACCATCGTATACATACATACGTATTTCTAATTTTTCCCATACAAAATAGAAAAAACTGCCATGGTCGGAAGAGCGAAATAAAAGTTAATTTGCATTATACATTAAAAACACAATTTGTTATTTATCTTTAATTCTAAGTTGAAATAGAAAAAATCATGTTGGAAGAAAACTGCGCTGCACAGTGGGGCAAATGAATAAAAATGATTTTGACGTTTTTATAAAACAAAAGCTTTTTAAATTTTTGAAAAAAATTTTGTGATTAGATTTTCTTATTGTTTAGAAAATTGTTATTTATCAACAAAGTTGAATTTTTTTAACTTTTCCCAAGCTCCATTTCTTTTAAGACACTCAGATTGATCAAAGGATATTTTAAAACAGTGATACAACTATTTGGAAATAATTTACAGTTGGTCAGATTATTTAAAAAAAAATTTTTTGTGGTATAAACAAATTAATAAAGAAAAGTCATTTTTTGGGATTGGCAATATATAGCTTAGTTAAATTAATAGGTTTCTGTACCAAATGTAAGGGAAATAAATGTTGTATCACCACTAATTCAGAATGGATGCTTTTTAGTAATTATTTTAACAATTTTTATAAAGAAATTTTCAGTTTAGCAAATTTTCAATGAAAAGCAATAATTTTTTTATGTAAACAACTAGATATTTGAAAAGATTTTATGGACTTTTTTATAGATTTTAAAAATTCAAAGGTATTTTAAAGGATTTGAAAGATTTTAGGATACTTTTAAAACTTTCGATGAATTCTAAGGTGCTTTGAAAAATTTCGAAGGATTTCAACAAATTTAGAAGCAATTGAAATATTTTGGGATATTTTAAAAGAGTCTAAGATACTTTTAATAAATTTCAAGAACTAAAAGGGATTTCAAAGGGTCTGAAATTTCGTAGGATATTGTAAAAAATTCCAAAGCCGTTTTATATATATTTTTTTTAAAATGCCAAGCACTTTTTTATACATTTTAATAATTTAAAGGTATTTCAATGTATTTAAAATATTTTTGATCATTTTAAAAGATTTAAAGACATTTTTAAGAGATTTTGACAGGTTAAAAATATTGAAGGGTATTGTTAAAACTTCCAAGGAATTTTAAAAATCTTTAAAAAGATCGATGAAATGTCAAAATACTTCAAAGCTTTCAAAATATCTTAGGGCATTTCAGAAGATTTTTAAAGAACTATTTAATTTTAAAGACCTTATTTTATTCTTTTAATCAAATATGCTTTTAATTTGAAATTCACTGTATACAGCATTAGATAATTTTGAACACTTGGATTTGCAAAGTAAGTTGCAGCTTTGCTGATTTTAGGAAAAACAATAATAGTTTCACCTACTGATGACTCAATAAACTGATTTTAGTTGAAAGCATACTTATTTAATTATTCTCTCACTGGCAGATCTAACATCAGCAACTATGTATTGCTCGTACTGTTAACAGCGTATGATAAAATTTGTAATATATGTAATTAATTAATTTAAAGAGATATCTTATATAGCAGTTAGATTTTTTTATCCTCATTTTTAGGCGGTCTCTTTTTTAGGAAAATAATTGTAGCTAAATCATTATAAACTATAATACTTTTCTTAAAAAAAGTTTTTGCGAGAGAACGAAACTGATTTTTTTTTATTTGTTACTAAAAGAAGACGGACTTCCAAAAAACGCGATTTAAGATCATAAAACAATATAATGCGATTTCACATTTCTATAAAGTGAATAATTGGTGTGAAGGTTTGTGGTTTACATGCTCTACTCCAAAATAAAATACGATTGGGCGATAGGGGCCT
>JAUELO010092144.1:0-18062 GCA_032357855.1 Amphibolips quercusostensackenii | reverse complement strand
AAATAAAGAAAAATATTGGATTGCAAACTGGTTACACAAAACATTGTTTTTCTCTATGCAACTGGGACAGCAGAGCACGAGGCAAATATTACACTGTTTAAGTTTGGCCAGCGTGACGGACGTTAGAACCTGAAAAGATTAACGTTTCTTAAAAACCATTGCTTGATCCTCATAAGATCTCTCTACCAAGATTAAATATAAAGGTTTGGATCGTAAAAAGTTACACCAAAGCGATCAATAGAGACGGAGAAGCAGGTCTCTTTTTTTTGAAAAGAAAATTTTTCTAAGCTTGGTGACTCAGAAATCAAGAAGGGAGTTTTTGATGGACCACAAATCCGACAACTGATGCAAGATGTCGATTTTGGAAAGATCTTGACTGAAACTGAAAGGCAAACATGGATGTCAGAAAAGCTACTATATAACATTTTTTTAGGAAACAGGAAATCCAGAAACTACAAACACTTGATTGATATGATGTTAGAAAACTTCCAGGAAATGAGGGTGAACATGTCACTGAAAATTAACATCATGCACTTTTACTTGGTCTTCTTTTTGGTAAATATGTGAGCAGTTAGTGATAAACATGATAAAAGATTCCATCAAGATATCGCTACAATCGAGAAGAGGTACAAAGTTAAGTGAAGTGTGAACGCTTTTGCAGACTGCTGTTGAAATCTTATGACTGATGAACCAAATGCTCAATATCGTCGAGCATGCAAGAGAAAAAGCTTCTAAACACAAGCAGCAACTTATCATCATTTTCTTACAAGAGCTAACAACATAAAGAATAGATATCTTAAAGACGCAGTCCAATAATTTGCTTTTAGTGCGTGTAAGCCGTCAAATTAGCAACTCCGTAGAAAGAGGCAATTTCTTGGCCACGTATTTTTTGAAAAGAGATAGCCTGAAACCTAATTTTTTTTCAAATTTTTCAAGCATTAAAAAACAAAAAAAATAACACTTGAAACAGTGAAAAAAAATTAGCTAGTACACATTTTTGTAAAAAAAACTTTCTTTCGTGTTTTTCTTTAGTTGTTTTAAATTATCCAAGCAACATTAAAAAATGCACCGAAATCATATATTGATTTTCATTGAAAAAGTTTTTCACAGCATTCTATCTCCTGATTTGTAATTTTTTAAAAAAAATCTTGATCCGAAAAATTTTGATTAACCTGACGTCCTGCAGAGAAATGAAGGCCAGATTTGGATTGAGCAAAAGAAACTACTCAAAAATGACACATCTAATTCCATTAGCAAATAGGTCACATTTTTTGACCAGTGTTATTTTGATTTTTTGGAATTTAACGAAAAGTCTTCTGACACAATTGACATGATTTCGCTTAACTATATTATGTATTATGAATTATACAAGGATTATGTATTATAATTTGCAATTTTCGGTTTTGCATTTCTTTATTCTATTGGTGGACATTAAAATATGATATACTTGTCAAAGTTTTTTTGGGAGCTATACGTTATTAGGAATTTTTTCCATTTGATCCTTATGTCTCAACATTGCACAAGCATTAATGTTGCAATGATATTGATTGGTATTCTCTAAAAGTAATTTAATTCTTAAGATTTGGATAATATTAATAGGTAACCGATAAAAAGGAAATTAAAATAAATTTAAATTACGAAAAAAATTTTGTTTCTTATTTATTCAAGTGAGATTTTCAATAAAAGTTCAAACGACGCACTAAAGATATTGTTAATTTTGTACCACTGCACTCCTCGCTGCTTTTCAGCGCCTACCCTCGATTTGCATTTTTTGTCTATAGAGGTAAACTTTTGTTACATTTAGCAGACGTAAAAGGGTGCGAAATCCCTCACTAGTATGGACAGCGAAAAGTTAAATGTCCTCATTAGTTAAAAAAAAGCATTTTAAAGAAAAACTACCACAAGTTGTAATTTGCAAAAATGTTCAAGGAATTGTTTAAATCCCTTCTAAAAAGTTTTCTTATGCCAGAAAAAAAATTCTAACAGGTTTTTTTTCCTCGTTCTATCTGGCTTGCATCATAAATGCCTTAGAAAGGTTGATTAAAACCCAAAACTGCACCCCCTCCTTCTCAATTATGGCAGTATAATAAATTTTACCCTAATTATTCAAAATTTAGATATAATACAGTTTTGCCTTTTTATATTAGAAGAAAGATTCTTAAAATATAAGTGAAAAATGGTTTTAATTGAAATAATCAAATTTTTATTTGATTATTTTAGCAAAGTACGTGTTTAATAAAAATAGTATGCAAAATAAGATAAAATAATTCTAATAATATTTCATGAAAGCTTACACAAGCTCAAGATTTTAATTATGGCGTGCAGAATTTAATAAAAGCAGTGCAAATAGTTCACAGCTATGTTGATAACTAAATTAAAAATTACCACCTTATTCCTAAATCATGATGTATTGACATAAAATAGTGTACTAAAAAAAAATGCAATCCTCTATTTTTTTGTTGCAGAATTAAGTTCACAATTTGAGTGCTTGCCCAATGGCGAGCCTATTCCTGGTGTTCATCGTAGCGTTGCGTCTGATTCTCCAGAAAGGAATCTTCCTCTTGACAGATCTACTTCTGCCAGTTCTCCTCCACTTGGCGATCATCCTTCTCGCACCAGGTCCAGGTCCTCTTGTTTAGTTCAACCTCTTTCTCTCTTGTTTGGATTTACATCTGAAGAACTTAGATCTGTTCGACTTGTTCCCCACAAGAACCCGGACCGAATATTTGAACTTCGAAGATATATTTTCCCTTCTGATAAACCAATTCGAATAAGAGCAAAAAATAGTGTCCTCAACCCTATGCCAACTGAAGAACAAATTGTATTATTGACATCCAATGGTGATGTCTTTGCAATCATGGGAAAATTATACGCACAAACAATTTTGCGCGGTATATTTAAATCTATCACCGAGCTTGATCATTATGGAAGCGGAAAACGGGTAAAAATTAACATTGAAAGTGGCGCAATTCAAGAAATGACACCAGAAGAAATCGCGGATTGTCCATTAGGCAGAAATCACTCAATCGCAAGGTGTTTTAGAGTATTTTGTATGTAGTCCAATTTTTTAAAATTAAAACATTAAAGATTTTACAAAAATATTCTAAATTTGTCTGATAATACAACTTTTTATTATATTTCAAATCCTAATGAAATATTAGTTAAGTCTGAAGCGTTCTATTTACATAAATCCTATTCTGAAATTTTTTGATTATAAAAAACAATTTTTCAACGTTTAGTCGCATTTGACTATTCACTGTAGTAAGCAATTTTTTATCAAATATTAAAAACTTTACAATTTAAAGTTAAGTCGTTTGAAATATAAGGTATTGAGTTATTAACATTTTAGACTGACAAATATAAATTCAAAACATAATTATTTTAATTGTTCCATCAAAAGAATTTTTCATTTGTCAAAAAAAGTTTTCAATTTAAATCAATCAATGAAAATTGATTCTAGGAGAATGAAAATACGTTTGTCTTCTTGGTTCGTATTAATTTTTGTAACTCAAAATTAACTTAAATAATATAATTCTGAAAATATGAAAAAAGTGATGTTTTTCTCTTGATTTAAATGACCATCCTGCTTTTGTTAAAGCTCTAGATTATGTTAAGCTCTAATAAATTGAATGTAAGTGTTAATTATTTCTATACCACTGACCGGGACTGATTATTTATATGCTGCAAAATACAGTACATATTTTATTCCTAATAAATTAATAATAAATAAAAATAAAATAAATTCTTTATAAAATAAATTCTATAAAATTCTTTTTGAATTTTTATTTAATATGCGTCTCATCGGAAAATTATGTTGACATGGTTCATAGATCCTTCTAAAAATAACAATTAAGAAGAATTTCATTATTTTTGCCAACTATACTGACAAACTTAAGATAATTTTGACATTTTGCCTGCGAAGCTACATTATTACTTAGTACTTCTTATACTTACACAGTCTTTAGGGAAATAATATTAAATTTACAGGAGAATTTCTCATATGTAAAACCTCTAAGAAGCTACCAACTATAACAAAAACACCCTTTGATCCCTTTTGCAATTATTTTGCACATTTCCAAAACATTTGAAGATGGTCAACATTTTTCTTAATCTGTTACTCTTACTGATATTCACTAGCAAAAATTGCACATAAGCAAATGTTCTAACATTTTTGTACCAATAAATAATTTTTTGTTAAATTTTTTAATTTAAAGAAAAAAAAAGAACGACTAAAAATGTTCAACAATAAAATTTTCAATACACGGCTCTAACTATTCACGTTCAGAGTCTCAAGATTCGAGTCCAAGGTCTAAAGCAAAGCCATGCTTGAATCCAGATATGAGTATAGTTTTATTTTGATTCGAGTATTTCAAGTTTTGGCATCTTTTATTTTACGGAAAATTCCTGCTTTAGCAATTATTTTCTGAGTGGCTTCTTGGGCTTAAAAGAAGTTTGAAATAGAAAAAGTGCAATAACTTTAAAAACAAAATTTTTCTGGTACAGAAACTGCCCGGATGGTAAATGGCAGGGCCAACCCTGGTTGGATTTCTTGGTAAGCAGCCGACCGGGCACTAGTCGGGATACTTTTTTTGGAGAAATTTATAATTTTTGAACAAACATATCGTGTTCAAAAAATTACTGACGGATGCTAGATGAACTACTATTTGCAAAGTATAATTTTTAATTTGTAATGGATCAGTAACAGCATTAATTTTTTCCTTAAGATCTCAGATAGATTTAACCAATTTTTCTACAAGAACCTAGAACGGATATCTGAACTTTGAAGAAACGCTTCCCCTTCTGATAAGCCAATTGGATTAGGTGCAGGAAACGTACTTAAGACTTTGCCTACCAGAGACTAAATTATATTATCAGCATCCGATGGAGAAATTTTTGCACTATTAGACAAACGAATCAAAAACATGATTTAATATATTATTTATGAACCTGTAGTCCCTTTGATGTCGAAGCTGATAAAGCTATAATAAATTAATCCAAGATAGGCTTCCATGAGTAGGTGCGTGATCATAATTTCTTACACCGTAACCTACATTTATGTATTGACCTTCCAAAATAAGGGCCAAAATAAAAATAATTTTTATTTTTTAATTTTCAGTCTTTCTTTTGGGTTGTCCGCTTAATCAGGAGTGCATTTCTTCTTGACCAAAAATTTAAAAAAATTTTTGGAGAAAAAATGCAATAGCAAATGTTATGTACACATGTAAAAGTTTGAAATTCAAAGTAGTTTCATTGTGAATATTTCTATTTACAGTTTAGTTTTTATTCCTTCAAATGAAAAAATTTTAGGCTGAAATTTTTTTATTTCAATGACCATGCGGTTTTTCGTGAATCAGAAATTCTTTATACGTCGCACTTTCGGCTGCGCAGTAGAAGTATGTGGTATATTTAGTTGTTTCGTAGAGTTATATAGCACTTTCGGCTACGCAGTAGACTTTTGTGGCGTGTGCAAGTTACGTTGCACTTGCGGATATTGATACCGCCTTATGCGGTATTTGTAGTTACGCAATAGAGTTATGTTCTACTGTCAGCTGCGCAGTAAAATTATGGGGCAATAATTGTTGCGCACTGGAGTGCGTCGCATTCCAGCTTCGGAGTAGACTTACTTTTGCCCTAAAGGACAAAGGTTCTTGCATTCTGTCTGAAATAGTTAGTTTCGTTGTCAAATGTCTGATTGATATAGTAGACGCTTCTTTGATAGAGGTTGATTCAGATCAAATCGAGGTTAGAGGGGTGCATATGGCGTCTGCTTAAGGTTCCCGTTGTCTCCGTGAAACTTTCTAAAAACGGGTCTGGATTTTAGCCCTTGAATGTAGTTTTGCTTTTTAAGGGGATCTTCATGTTGATTTTTGACTCACAGTGAGGCCTGCAGTAGATCTCTTTAAAACTCTCGACAACTCCAGATCCTGTAGTTATTTAAAGTTGGGTAACTTAAGAGCCCGCTTTGACTTCGAAAACCGTCTACCCTTCAATTTTCAAAGTTTGATTTGGACTGCTATCCTCTGAAGTTCTGCTGCTGTAACCACAATCACACAAAAAATCAAATTCAATAACTTTACTTCTCTGATGCCATTGTAATTCCCTTGACTTAGTTGTCATGAAGTTTGGCTGTAGGGTACCCTTTTGGAGACTATGGCCATTTCCGTGTGACTGCTTTTTAATTTTATCAGTTAAGCAGCTATCAGAATAGGAACTTTTTAAAGTCTTCATTTGACTGATTGCTGTGTCCAGTTGAGTAACCAATTGGCCTTTCAACCTTTTTTGAACAGCTTACTTCAGTTTAGCTCTTTACCTTTTTACCGTTTGGTAGCAAAGGAAAACTTTGCTCAATCCCTACGGAGCCGTTCGTGCAGAGTTAACGCAATTTTTTTTTTTGAGACTGTTATAAATATCAATATATTAATCAGTCTCTTCTTAAATTAGAAAATATGAAGATTGTCTATATAATGGCTTTATGTTCGGCCGTTGTCCTAATTCTCATAGTTAAATACAATAGAAGAATCTATCAATAATTTCGATTGAATTTTTAAAAAATCTTTGAGCAAATCAAAAATTTAACGATTTAGTCTGCCCGGAGCAATTTTGCACGAGCTCAAATGAGCACTTCAACATTTAGAGATGCACATATAATACGTTTAAATCGTGCTTGTCATATGTAAATACATAATAAAGTTCTTACAGTACACTTAGGTACTTGTTAATAATTAATAAGCAATTATAGTTGATTTTAATATGAAATTATCATACTAAAGTTATATTATCATTAGTCCAAAAGCAAAACAATTTTAATTGCATTCGTAACCAAAATTTTTCTTTGAAACTGACTCATATCACAATTTAAATATTTTAGAAGGACATATTTGACTTTTGTCATCCAAGAAATAACAACTTTATTATGTATTATGCATTATAAATATGTATAGGCTAATAACTAAAAGCTCTCACTGAAAAATATGAGCAACACTACTGTGTAAGTTAAACTTAAATATAAAACAAAGTTCATACAGTACATGTGAGTATATGAAAATCTTTTAAAATACCGAGCTTTTATAAGATAATAGATGGTATTCTCTAAAAATAATGAAAATCTATAAACTTGCCTTATATCGGTAGGTATAAGATAAAAAGAAAAATTCAGAATAAATTTAAATCATGGTAGAAATAAGATTTTTGATTTATTCGAGTGAAATTTTCGTTATTAGTAGAAGCGAAGCACTAAAGATATTAATAATTTTTCTGGACCACACTTCTCGCTCATATGACGTGCCCACCCTCGTTTTACATATTTTTTTACTCAGGTGTAAGATTTTATTACTTTTAGCAGATTTTAAAAGAATTCGAAATCTCTTACTAGCATGGAAAACCAAATGTGAAATATGTTAATTAGTTGAAGAAATATATTATTTCCAAAAAAATCTACCACTACTTATAATTTTAATAAATGTTTAAACAATTTTTTGGATTCCTTCTAAAAAGTTTTCCCATGCCAAAAGAAATTTTCAGAATAATTTTTTTTTTCGCCTCACCCGACTCTCACCTGAATGCTCTTGTATTTTGGAAAAAGTTATCGAAAAAACAAAACCTTACCCGCACCCTCTCACTTACAGCAGTATGATGTATTTCAACCTGATCACCTAAAATTTAGATATAATGCAGATCCGCCTCTTGATATCACGAAAAAAATTCTCAAGTTGAAAGTATAAAAATAACTTTTATAGAAAATAAGTGAATTTCCATTTTAATAATGAAATTTCCAACCACAAAGATAAATTCTTCACACAAAATATAACAGCAGACTTTTCAATCAAAAGGAATTGATTTTTGACCAAAAATAGTTAAATTTTTACCTAAAAAAATGAATGTTAATAACGCTAAATAGATAATAACTGTATTGACAACTACCAGTATGTTGAAAATTGCAACTACATACCCAACTTATGATATATCAGCATACGATCATTTAATTAAAAAATTCTAAATCCCCTTTTCCTTGTTGCAGTATTGAGCTTACAGTTAAAGTATTTGCCTAATAGCGAGCCTATTGCTAGTGTTCTTCGTAGCGAACCCTTCCGATTCTCCTGACAGGCATTCTCCAGATAGAAATGTTCCTCCTTCCAACTCTCTTTCTGACAGTTCTCATCCAACTGCTAAGCATTCTTCTCGCGCCAGGTCTAGGTCTCCTTCACTTGCCGAACATTCCCTTTCTGCCAGGTTCAGGCCTCCTTCTCCTATTCATAGTTTTTATCTTGTGTTTGTATTAAGATCTGATAACCTTAAAACTGTTCGACTTATTTCTCACAAGAACCCGAATTGCATATTCAAATTCCGAAGATACGCTTTCCCTTCCAAAAAACTAATTTGATTATAAGCAAAAAATAATGTCCTTAAGCCTATGCATACTGAAGAACAAATTGTATTATCAACAACAAATAGAAAAGTCTTTTCAATAGTGGTCCAACAAAAAGGACAAACAATTTTTTTTTAATATTCAAGCCTATCACGGAGTAAGATTATTATAATCTAGCAGGCTACATTGAGAACGGAGAAGACGCTGAGGAAACGCGTAATGTAAATGAAATAATTTTTTAAATTACAAAAAAACATTTATTTTTTTCTTTGACTAAAATAGACAACCTGCTTTTGTTAAAGTTCTATATTACGTTAAGCTTTGATACAGGGTTGACCATTTTAAATTATTGTGGGAAATAACTCCAAATTTTCGTTGGATATTAAAAAATCTTTCAGACGAAAGTTATAAGGGGATAGAGGGGTCAACCACTGGTATCAATGAACTTAACCTTGCATTCGATTTGAAAGGTTATTTGAAGGTCAAAGTGATTCTTAAAATAGGAACCTCTGCCTTTGACCCCAGATTTAAAAAAAAAACGGGACATTTGACGTTTAAAATTATATTCCATGTAGGTCTTGGAAAAGTAAAATAAAGGCCAAATTTGCAAAAAATAACTTTAAAATAACCTTGAAATCGAATTAAAGGTCAAAAATTCAAGGTCATTTGCACTAGTAGGTGATCCCTCTGCCTCTGATAACTTTTGCCGAAACATTTTGCCCGTTCTTAACCTCAATTCTGAGCTAATACCCATTATTTAAACATTATTACAAATTTAACCATTATTTGACGTTACGGTGACCTTTATTAAAATTTGGTTTCAAACGTGAAATTTTTCGGTATTTTCAAATCTGAGGTCAAAAGTAGGGGTTTTCATTTTAAAAATAACTTTGACCTTCAAATAGCCTCAAAAATCGAATGAGGGTCATGGTTATTAGTACCAGTAGTTGAACCCCTCTACCTCATTCAACTTTTGCCTGTAACATTTTTTTATATTTAACTAAAATTCTAAGTTATTAACTATAACAGATTAAAATATCCTAATAGAAAATCTAGAAACTAAAATCTTTAATCAATCCAAGCTTAAAGTAGAATTTTGGTGCTGTTACGTTGAAAACAATTTTGCCATCTGTAGACATGGAGTAGGTAAACTATACAAGTTTTTTGATTTCATTAATCAGTTGCACCCTGATATTCAATTTACGATGGAAATTTAAAAAAACTGGAAATAACCTTTCTTGGACGTACTAGTTTACAAAGGATTTGATAACAAATAAAGACATTAAGTTTACAGAAAACCCATCCATACAAACAGATACCTACATACCTCCTCCCACCAACACCTAACTCAAAAGCTATTGGTCATCAACTTCCTTGTATACAGAGCTGTCTCAATAACAGATAAAGATAACCTGCAAAAGGAATTACAAAATTTTAAACAAATCCTAATACGAAACGATTACACAAACAAAAAAACTGATAAAGCAATAAGAAAATACATTTAAAATAACAAGGCAGTACAACCTACTAAAGAAAGAAAGAGGAAAATGGTCATTACTCTACGATACATCCAAGGCAAATACATCTGAACAAACACTATGTTTATACCATATTCAAACCATTCGCAAAAAGAAGGACAACTTCTGAACAACCCTAAAGATATAAAGCACCTTTTAGTGATCCTGAAGTATATAAAATTCCTTGCTTTTGTAGAAAAGTCTGAATTGGAGAAACTGGGAGAGCGGTGAGCCAGCGTGTAGAGGAACATGAGAGTGGAGTTAGGCTTAAGCATTTCACACTAGCTGAGCATCATATCGAAACAAGACATAGCATTTTATTCATAAAAACAACCATCATCGCAGAAACATAAAATATTTTTCCAAGAAACATAGAAAAGCAATTGCAATCTTAAAATACTCTGATAACATCAATAGGGACAATGGATATAATACCAATTCGATTTGGCTTCCCGTTCTCCCGGGTTTTAGGAAAAAGACTTGATTGGCTCATCAGCTTTAACCAGCCTCCATATTTGGGCGCTCTGGAAAATCACAGGCATCGTAGAAAGTATATACAAGAACAACATAACGTAAAACTATAGTTACAGGCTAGCCCTGAAGAAGTAAACTGCAATGTTCATAAAATGTCGGCGATATTCGTAGTTTTGTACGCGTTTGAAAAAAAAAAAATTTTATTTCATTACAAACATAACGAATCTTTCGCTACGTTCTATTCGTTTCCGCTTGACACACAACTTTGACAAAACATAATTTGTTATATGTTATAATGTTTTTTTAAGCATGGTTTCTGCCCTAATATCCAAGGATTTCCTCAATGACAAAGTCAATGAGGCGTAGTCAAGATCATGATAAAAGATTTTCTCGTCTATTTTAAAGCTTAGATTTTGCTGTCTTCTTACACTACTCTCATCCAAACAATGCAGTCTAGCAGCAAGAACATTAAGTCTCTGCGGTTGAGAGTCTATAATCGCATCCAATATTGCTAGTGGGAATGTCTTAGTGTACAGAGGGTAAATAATTTTGCTAACATGATGTATCAGCTTTCTGTTTCTATTTCCGTTCTTATATTCAGTTAATTGCCTGAATTTTTTCTTTACTTATCTGACATTCATATACATTCTGATTTTTCATGATGGATCTTGTTTTCTTTCTGGGTCCAAGACTGCGTTTGTAGGTCTAGTTGTACGATCCAACGTTATAGAAGTTGCTACAGCTGCGTAATACGCAAGAGCATGCACCTATAATACAGTTACTGTTGCGTTTAAATAAATAAGTAAAACCTTGTTAATTACATTTTTCATTAGTGCACGTAGAGCCTATATGATCAACATCCTTGATAGAGAATGCTTTTGTGTTATTTCTACTGCACTTTTGTAAATGACGACTCAAATTTCTTTTAGGTTGCTGCAGTTTTTCTGGGATTTCGCTGTGTACATGAACTGTAACTTTAATTTCTGTATTTGCTTCTTGTGGATTCGATACTTTATCTCTATATATTAGAGCACCTATGCCATTAACTTCAATGAAATCTTGGTTATTCGCTTCTTCGAGAGAAAGTTTATTAATTATAGGCTGCTGCACTACTTGCATTTTAATAGTAGCTATTTAAATATCAGAAAGCTATTTGTTGATTGTACAAGGTTGTTTAAGATTATTAATGGCAAAATTGTGTTGTATTGATTTAACGGTCGCTGCTTGGTCTTGTGGTATAGCTTCCTCTAAATGATTTTCGTCATCGACGTTTTCCCTTGCCAGACCAACCTGTCATTTAATTTTCATTGCACGGACTCCTGAGCTAAGTACTTCATTCGTGATATTCTTTACCTTAGCGATACGAGCCCTTATTGCAACTTTCTATATTCAAGGAGACTTTGCAGCAAACTGTGCCATAAATTTATATTTATATTTATTTTCAAACTAAAGTGCCTACACCTAATTTCTGTTTTATTTACTTCACGTGTTTAAGCAAAACCGTATACAGATTCAATTCAGGTGTTACTATATCCCCCCTCTACGTCTAGAAACGCTGCAATTGGTTAGGATTTCCTGTTTCATGTAACGGTCCGCTAATTTTTTTACTGTTTTCAGCATAAACGTGGTCAAGCTAATCGGTCATGAGGATTTTAACTTATAGTACGTATCCTTACCCGGCTCTTGAGAAACGATTGCTTTTATCTTCCTCCATGGCAGAGCGGGGTTTTTTATTGCTCAACATGTCCGAAAAGTGCCGCACAATGGACCACTTAGGACAGCAATCCTGCTTGAATGAATGCAGGGTATAATTATATATAGTGCTACATAGTACTACATTTCTTTCTTTCTTCCTAACCCCAAACCACTAAGTGGTTTAGAAATCGCTAGAAAGTTTAAGCAACAATGACTACAAATTTTCTCTAATTTTCAGGCAAGAGAACAGTTTCTAGTCAAATCAAAATACCCACTTCTCACCTGAAGTAACAATTTTTAAACCGTTCAAGGTAGGGCCTAATTATGGATCATTCAGCATGTATACAATGATAAATGAAAGGATGGAGGGGTACGTTGATAAAATCAAGTAAATAACCCTTTACATTAAAAAAAGAAGACAAATTTTTTAATGTTGGAAGATGAGTTTTAGGTTCATTTTACATCAAATTGATTGCGTACACAGCGATTGCTCGGATCTCTATCTTAAGTCAACAGCTAAACATTTTATTCAGCGATAAGTATCTCTCATGTTCTGGGACAAAAACAACGATTTTTCACCTAAGTTTATACTCTCAAAGTTTACTTACGGTCTGAGTTTCATGTTTTTATATTTGAACTTTATTGTAATTAATACTTTATGGTACTTAGACGCTAGTAATAAATCTAATTTCTTTATGGATATTCTTGATCTTGTATGATTAGAAATTTTCTAATTTCAGATTTTATACATCGCTAAATATTTTTTGGAGACGTAATTTATATCGCCTATTTTTCACATTCTTACTAAAACAAACCTAAATTAAAATTCAATAAAACCTTAAGAGTATATGTTTAATTATTGAAAAATGAAAATGTTTGGGCAAATAGCAACGTTAGTTTGAATGGAATTCCTAATTTAATTTTTTCCCGTTACATTTGAAATTAAATCCCTAATTAAAACATTGCTCAGTTCTTTCTCTTGTTTAAAAATATGAGGATTGTTTATGCTCTATTCTTATCCTCAACGGTGATCTTAAATTCTGTTGGTGAATATAATATCATAATATGTGTATAATTTTGATAATTTTTTTTAAGCCTTACGCGAATCAGAATTTTTTTTTAATGCACTTCAAAATTTAGACCTGTCCTGATGGTGCCTTCCAAAACAAATAGATTTCACGCAGTGCACGTGGGTAATTAATTATTAATACTGGGAGATTCAAGTTGATTTTCATACGAACCTATTATATTAAGTGATGATATCAGAATATAATTAAAACACAAAAATTGGTCTGTACGTAAAAAGGATGCTAGATAGAAAATAAGAGTGTCATAAAGAAATTTGATCCTATAAGATATTGATTGTTTTTCTATGAAGATATTTAAAAACTATTATATTTTTTAGCATCACTAGGTGCAACCTAAAAAGGTAGATCAGAAGAAAATTAAATAATGAGAGAAATAAGGTTCTTTTGTGTATTTCAGTGGGATTTTCTTTACTAGTCCAAGTGGTATACTAAAGATATTGAAAATTTTGCTCGATGTGTTTCAAAGGGGGAAGGTCACGAAATCCATGGTGAAAAATTTCTAACGCGGATTTTTGTGAGATTCTTTCGCGAGAAACACTCTTCTGAAACTTTTAAATCAATATCATAATTTTTTGAACATCATAATTTTTATATTACAGTTATTTTTGAAAGCTTGGCGACACAAAGATCTTATTTACACCCTCCCTTATTTCCAGGGGTCCCCCCGTTTTTTATATTATTGTTGAATGGTATAGTGCAACCTCTCAGTACTGCCACTCCATATACGGCCGCTTTTCCTAATTCGAGCTTTGGCACTACCCCCACTACTACAGTACACTTCAGCGCTCCAAGGTTTTTCGCATTCTTTTTCAATACCGCCGCTGGTAAAATATAATTTTTTCACGGAACAAAATACATACGCTTTAGAAATAAATAAGCAATGAATAGCATCAATTTAATCAACAATTATTATTTTTGCCCTGAAATGGACTTGAGCGACATCTAAATATATTTTTTGAATTCTTAAACAAATCAGAGGTACTCGTAATTTTCTCAGCAAAAGAAACAATTCGTAAGCGTGCTAAGTTGAATTATTAAAACAGTGTGTAGACTTAGGAGAAAATTCAGTGTAAATTTTTAGCAAAGTTTTTATGACTTTTCAACCAATAGGAAGTCTTAATTTAATTTCAAAATCTAATATAGCATAACAGGAGACGACTTTAAAATGTCAAGAAATAATATTTCCACACTAAAAGTTTTTCAAAAAAAAATAGACATAAGAAATTACCGAAATTTGAAAATTGCCAAAATTATAAGATATCAGATACTGTGAAATTGCAGACCCAATGAAATATTCAAATCTAATTTTATAATTTCGGAAAGTTTTAATGTAAAATACTGAAAATTGATAAAATCGATAACAAGACTAATATTTAATCTATCAAAACCTTTGGTTTGCAATAGAGGGATTTTAAAAACTTTTTTTTTAATGGAAGAAAAAATATTAAATTGCACAGTAAAAAGCCTGCCAGCTGCGCGGTCACATTTTCATCGCGCGCTGCGCACCTAGGGCGCGCAACTGTTGGTTCTTGCGCTTCGCGCTCGATAATATATTTATCACGCGCTTCGCGCTTGATTATATATTTATCTAGCGCTTCGCGCTCGATGATGTATGTGTCTCGCGCTTCTCGCTCAATAATGTATTTACCTCGCGCTACGCGCTCGGTCTTTGTATTTCCCCTACATTTGTACACAGACATTTTAAAATTGAAGGTCAAAGCATCAACAACTGTCGCTTAATTTTTGTGAATTCTTTTTTGTTAAAGCTCCTTCAGCTTTAACAAACACATTCTCATCACGTATCTCGTGCTTCGCACTCGATTTTGTGAAAAGTGCGAACCTTTTAACATTGAGTTGAACTCTTTTATATCAAATGTATATTACATTTTTGTACCTCGGCCTTGATTGCTTATTCACATATTGCAAAATACAGTACAAATTTCACTTATTATGATGACTTTTATATTGTTTTCTTACGTTGCATTTATTTTCAATCTAAGCTACTCTGAAAAATATATTATTTGAATATATTTATATTATTACAATTCATAATATGCAATTTTGTTATTAAAAATTTTATTGCAGCTTGTGTCGTTTATCCAAAAATTTAATTTGTTTACATTGAATGGTATTTTTTAAGATTTGAACTAAAAATACCCATCTTAGCGTAAAGTGGTTTCAAGAAAATTTGTAGATTTAATTCAGGCAAAAAATTTTTTCAAATAAAATGTTATTGTAGCTTGTGTACTTTTTTCAAAAACCTAATTTTTTTATTTTTAATATATTTTTAAAATAAATAACAAATTTGTAAATTTTTTTGGTTAAACAACTTTTTTCTATTTTTATTCGTCTTTTGTTCAATTCTTCTAATAATTTAAATTATTTACTTTTATTTTATTTTATATAATTAAAAAAAAATCTACTGATCCTCTCTTAAAATTATTGATAGTAAATTTAGAGATCCTTTTTAGGTGAAAAATTTCGTCAATCAGTTTTTTTTCGTACCTGTGTCGTTTTTCAAAAACATTTTTTATTTGTATTATTACTTTTGCAATTAGAACAAAAACTACACTTCTTATGAAAAAATTATGAATGGCTTTGTATTTCTTTTTTGATGAGTAACTTTTGTCTATTAATTTCTTTCATAGCTAGTCCCGTTTTCCCAAAAATTTAATTTTTAAATTTTTATTTATTTTATGATTAAATTAAAACTACGCGTTTTATTAAAAAATAATTGATAACAAATTTGTAGTTTTTTTCTGCATACAGCTCTTGTATCATTTTTTTTGTAGCTTGTGTTGTTTGTCGGAAAATAAAATTTTTTTATTTTTAATGTTTTTTACACACCTTTAATAAGTGTGTGCCAAAGCACAATTTATTACGATAGTTTTATCGAAAGTTATCGTGTTCAAATACGACAACTACGACAACGACAACAGACAGACACTGACGTGAAAACTATTTTTTTGACTAAGGGGCCTCAAAATGTCGACATTTGATGGAATCCGCAAAAGTTATATCTCACATAAATAAAGTTAATATTTCTGTCTTATATCGAAAATCTTATTTCCATAAAATCAGAGTATGGAATTTTCTCATTCTGAAAATTTCCAGCGTCAGTATTTTGCAGTCAGATAATTTATAAGGTCGGCAATTGCATTTCTAAAAATATCCATTTTTGGGATATTTAGAATTTAGTAATATGAAAAAAAATCAAGATATTTTCAAATTTGAAAAATTATTTCTTAAAACTGTTTCTCAGAACCATTTCTCGGAACCATTGCTCGGAATTATTTTTTGAAACTATTTTTTGGAATCATTTCTCGTCATTTTGCAGTTGTGTCGACCGATTTTAATATTTTTTTCTGCTCTTTTCATATGCCAACCAACAAGTATTCTCTCTGTGCTAAAACAATTTGATTCTGAGCAGTTTTAGGATATATTCAACCTATAAAATCAACTATAAAACCAACATAAACAATTAATAACTTTACATTGCAAACGAGTTATTCTAAAACTTATTTTCATGTCTAAAAGAAAAATTACTAAATAACGCGGTAACGCGGATCTTGATTGCACACCATTAAATTTGTACTTGAAGCAGGCCTTGAATATTAGAAAAGAAACAATAGTGAAATTAAAAATGCAATCGAGAAAACAGGCAGTCTACGTCGAATACCCTAAAACGCTAGATTAACATGAAGTATATATTGAGGCATCCAATATTTAAATAAAAAAGGCGTCCTGTTTCCAGAAACAGGAGGACTTATTATTTCCATTCAAACGGGATTATTAGCACCAGAATAGATCGCAAACACGAGTTACATCAAGACCTGGTAGACCGTTGCCAATTATATAGAGGTACCAACAAATACATCCAGCAGGACTTTCGTTTTCGACATGGTAGTGTTTGGTAGCGATAATTTGTGTTATGTTGAATTTGGTGAATCACTGTAAGATTTGAGGGGAATTAATGAGCAGAGTGTAAATGAAGGAGTTTGGATTGGAAGATTGCGTTTCAAAGATAATAGAAGTGAAAAAGCGAGTAATATTTTGTGCGACAGAGTTTGTTTTGTGTGCCGTGGGAGGTTAGTTTGGTTTGCTAGACATAAAAGTGTGAGGTAGGGAGGCCGGTGAGCCCAGTAGAAACGCCAGGGTAGGATAGGTAGGATAAGGTAGCTGGGAGAGGTAGTACAGTGGCGACAGTAGTTACGGGCCGAGAGAAGATGAAAATTCAAAAGTAGTCGAAATGCGTAAAATGATAAAAGTAATGTAGATGAACGAAAAAAAAGGAAGATAGAGGAGAGGAAATGAAACAATAAATTAGAAAATAAATGGTCAAGCTGAGAAAAGAGATAAGAAAATGGAAAAAAGTGAGAGGAAATTTGAAAAAAGGATGCAGGCGTCAGAACAAGTATAATAAAAACAGGAAGAGTCTAGTGAAAAGGTAGCATAGTTAGAAAGAAGATTATAAAGATAGGAAACTCAAACAGAAAGTCTGGTGGTGGAAAAAGTGAGAGTAAGGAGATAAAAAGGCTAAGGGAAATAGAAAGGGGAAAGAAATATGAAAGAAGAAGAAACATAGTGATAAAGGGTCTAAGGTTATATTGGGAGGAACTGAGGGAAGGAGTAAAAGATGTGCTATAAAGGATAGCTGATAAGGTAAATATAGAGGTAATGCAAAATGTAGAAAATAAAACGCTAAGAGGAGAGGTAATGGTATTAGTGAAACTGAAGAAATGGGAGCTTTAGAGGGAAGTGATGAAAAAAAAGAGGGCCTTATATGGAAGCTTGGAGAGAATAAAGGATAATTTGACATTGGCAGAAAGGAAGATTCAGTAAAAGTTAATAAAAAATAGCGGAAAAGGAGGAAAGTATTAAAAAAAACATGGGTTAAGTATGGAAAAATACAGATAAAAGGTG